>JAQGDG010000357.1:0-174893 GCA_029844215.1 Przewalskia tangutica
CACCCCGCCAGTGGCTCGGGCCGAATGACATTTGTGCACAACACCCTGCTAGAGTCGCTGACGAAACGCTTACAGAATTTGCGAGGGAAAATTCGCTATGTCGCTTTGTATTTTTTATGGATTTTTCCGAGCGATTTAAACATTTTGGACCAACGAGGGTGACACTTGTCACCTCAAGTGGACTCGCAGCCGGCTTCCGGGACGAATTCATGCCTTGTTTTGGCCTTGTTTTGTAATGTTTTGTGCAATGTTTTGTGGCTTGTTTTGTGAGTAGGTCTGTGGTGCACTTGGCTTGATCTTGGCCTTACACTTGCCTTGCACATGGCTTGATCTTGGCCATTGGTTGGCTTTTGGTTTTGCTATAAATACCCCTTATGTTGATTAACTCTTCATCCACAAATGAAACCTTCCAAGCCTAAAATCCTCCCCTCCTCTAGTGTTGAAGTTCGCCCAACTCATCCCCTCTTGAGAGTCTCGCCGAGGCCTCCTCCTCCCCTTCAGGTGCCTTGGCCGTGGGTACCCCCAGCCTAGTTGTTTTCAGATAATACCCTCCTCGTGGGTATTGAAATACTTCTCCTAGTATTGTTATAATGCCCAAAATACCTTAGCCTTGTACCTTGTAGTTTTCCAAAGATACCTCATACGTAGAGCCCTAAATACTACCTTTGTCCTTTTAGTCTCAAACCGAAACCCTAAGGAAATCTTCATACTGTCAAGTATTTGAGCAGTTTGGTTAGAACTTCTGCTGTTGCTCGAGCGCGAGTAGAGCTAAACCTTGCTCAGATCGACATTATAACTTGGATAATTTTGGGTTTGTCGAGGTAATTACCTTGTCCTCTATTGTAATTGAAATTACATGTTTGTTTGAATATATAGTCAAGTATACTATATACGGAACTATACTTAGTATTCGGCAATGTATTTGACTTAAGCTCAAGAATAAAGAATCGAATCGAATCAGATTTACATAGATCAGATTGCAAGAGATTTGTGTAGTATTATCGAGTAGAATTGTACACGCCCGGTTAGACGTAAACCCTCGTTGGCTCGTAGCCTCGACAGTATGAGATTTACGCCGCCATGTGGGGAGGTGTCGCCAATTTTCTCAGAGAGAAACGGAACTTGTGTTTGGGGTTAATAGACGCCAGGACCTTTATAGGTGAAAGTACTAAGAGTAGCGATTCTACTCGAGGAGTGGAAAGGGCCAGTGCGTTGTAGTACTTGGAGCATTTTGCTTATCGTCGATAAATCGCCGCGAGGTATGTGAACCTCTTCCTATCTTTTCTAGCATGATTGTTGTGAACTATGTAGTACGGTAGACGCATACGTGCTAAGTGATTTGGTTGGTTTAAAACATGTGTGTTATAATAGCTTTACGGGAAGTTAGTTATAACGACCTTATGTAGTGAAAATGGTTTATCGATGTTAAGTTAAGAGATTTGATCTTATAAGATAAGAGACTTAACTTATTTGTTTTAATGTGGACGTTGTGTGAAACCTCATTCGTGAGTAATGAGTACTTGGTTTTAAAGGATAATGTTTTACCGATTTCGAAATCGTAACGTATCGGCTGCACCACCGCAAATAAGTTAATAAAGGAAAATGTATTGAATAATGACGTCAGATTAAAACCAAGAGAAACCTCCATCCGCATGTGCTAAGACGAGACAAAATGATATTACATTTTCTAGATCATGGTCACGTAATAAGATCGTTATAAACAAGAATAAACTACTCACATATATGACATATGTTACTCAATTGTTTTAAAAGAGATTAAGACTATGAGTTATGAAACCTTTCTAAAATAAGTGACTCGAGCATTTGAAAATGGTGTTTCGAGTAATCAAACTAGGCAACCGGAACTTAGGAAAAGAATGTTGTTACTTGATTTTGAAAAGGAATGTGGGTTGGTCATTCTAATACTACGTATCGGGTGACTTTATAAAAGTAATGGATCTCTTTAAAAGAACTTAACGTATGTAGTACTTTGGGGTTAAAAACCCGCACTTTGGCATAAAATGAAAGTACTTTGAGTCAGGTGAAACTCGCCTATGCTTGTTGTTGTGAAACTTGCCTATGCTTGTTGCTGAAACTTGCCTATGCTTGTGACGATAGCCTTTGTTGTGCAAGTGTGGTATTTCAGTTACCGCTCTCGATAGAGGGCCGGCCGACTTGTCGAGAACTTACTCGACGCGGCCGGCAGCCGATGAGAATTCCACCGCATGTTTCCATTTTGATTATCGCTCATTGCTGATGTCACATGGACATGTCTACACCGAGGTAGAATTCCGGGCACGCGGCCGCGGTCGGGTTGATTACCCGATATATTGTTATTGTGGTTACATGGACATGTCTACACCGAGGTAGAATTCCGGCACGTGGCTACGCGCAGGTTGATCACCCAAAGATATTATTGTTGATGTCATACGGACGCGTTCACACCGAGGTAGAATTCCGGCACGGGCCACGGGCATTGGTATTATTGTTGCATCACGGACACGTCTACACCGATGCACTGGGGTACGCGCCACGACGCGAACATGATTGATGCCGCGGGCGTGAGACCCATAGTTATATTTGAGTGATGACTTGAGGCGCGAGTCCCCGATCGACACGATCGCTTGAATCAGAGTTTGGTTATCATACATGTCTCCCGCTTTATATAGACTAGTATGATTTCATTACGCATTTTTACGCTTTCACATACTTGGTACCGCCAGATCGACCTCCTTCGGCCGCGCTCATGCCGCAGGTAGAGGTACATCGGCCGTGGATCCTCGCCTAGATCTCGGGCCGCTTGGGAAGCCTGCTTCTCCGAGGCTTATCTTTTGGTACGTGTTCCCGAGTCAGGGTTCTGTACATCTGTGTATGGCGGGCCCCGTCCGCCATAGTTGTTAAATCTTAGAGGTCTCAGAGTAATCGCTGCAAGTGTGGTTGTAAAAAGGATTAAACCGCTCGCTTGAAAGAGTTGTATTTATTTATGTTATTTCAGGTAACCGCTGGGTTGGCCTGCTTATGTTCATATATCTTGTTTCTTGTTAAAGTTTTATTTTTCACGGTTTTCTCGATGATCAGATCACCAGGGTGCCCGGATAAGGCACCAAGAATCGGCCCCTAACGGGTCGTTACATACCTCATGTCACGACCCGAACCCCGGGCCCGCGACTGGTGCCCTACCTGGGCACCTTCTACCCATTCATCCCAAGTAACCCGCGGATGATAAAGATACTCATTATCATTTTTTTTAAAACAAGCTAAGGCAAAGCTGCAAGGCCGCCGCTATATATACAAGCCAAATGAAACTACATTGTACAAGAGTCCAATCTAACATAAGAATACGCACTTAAGAGTTTAGACAATATACTATGACTGACAAGGCCCCGCCGTACCCATAAATGTACAAAAGCCTCTATCGAAAGATTAGTACCAAAATGATAAACTCTAGAACAATTGAGCTATCCCAAAAAACTCTGAGCAAGGATCCTACATTTGCAGATCACCAAAATGCTGCACCTAAACTCATAAGATTAACGCAAACTTCCTGAGAAAGCGGGTCAAGACGGAAAATATATCAAGTATGTGAAACAATAAGTAATGTAAATGAGATTATAATGTGCCAAAAGATAACATGAGACAAGTATAATAATCAAATACCAAGATAATCGCTTTATCAAAGTAAGAGTCAATCAGATCCTTTTAAACCGAGAGTAATGAAAATAAACTATACTTTTTCAAATTATGAAAGTCTGTCAAATAAATAAATACATCACATGGAGTTGAACCCAACATTATACACAAATACCGCCCCGTAAGGTATTCCGCCACTTATCCGGGACGCGATAAAGTCAATAAGGTATTCTCGCCCTTCTTCGAGCGCGTAAAGTCAATAAGGTATTCGCCCGCCTTCTAGACGCAGAAGTCAATAATCTATAATGCCCTTCCAATTAAGGTATACTGCCCGGCCCCTTATAGGATACGGTAAAGTCATGTAATATATACTGCCCTGCTCATTAAGGTATACTGCCCGACCCATTCTGGGACACGGTCCAAATATAAAGGAATGTACATATATAGCTATCACAAGCAACTATGTGCAATTTAAATCATATTTGACTCTCATTAGCACAAATAGAATGAACTATCATTTTTGAAAAACTCAAGGCATTATTAAATGAATATGCAAAAAACTTTCATTTTAGAACCCCAAAGTACTATCAATAGAATAGGTAAACAACTTTCATTTTAGAACCCCAAAGTACTATCAATAGAATAGGTAAACAACTTTCATTTTAGAACCCCAACGTACTATCAATAGAATAGGTAAACAACTTCCATTTTAGAAACTCAAAGTACTATCAATAGGATAGGTAAACAACTTCATTTTAGAAACTCAAAGTATTATCAATAGATAGGTAAACAACTTCCATTTTAGAAATCTCAAGTACTATCAAGAGAATAGATATAACAATCTTTCATTTTAGAAACCCCAAGTACTATCAAGAAAATAGATATAACAATCTTTCATTTTAGAAACCCCAAGTACTATCAAGGAAGTATATAGAACAACTTCTATTTTAGGAAATCCAAAGTACTATCAATGAAGACATCATTAGGAGTAGGATTCACTCACTTTATAACAAGGAATCATGCTAGAAGAAGAAAGGATAGTTCACATACCTTATTGGCGACTAACCAACTCTATAATCTAGTATACGTCTCAATGTACTTCAAACTATAACAATAACATGTATATCAACACGTGCTTACTAAAGTAGGTTAACGCCAAGTAAAGGTTCTCCTTTTTCTATGGAAATTTGGGCAAGATTTCCGCTTATACGTACTTTTCCAAGGCCCAAATTCAACAACAATCAAGCCTCATTTAAGGCACAATCAAACAGCAACCGAAGGGGATTACACACCTACATGACGTTTAAAATTCGGCCCCTTAATCTATACAAAAATATCCCATAAAAACAGTCCACAATTCTATCAACGATAAGGGTAAAATGTGAAGCCTTTAACACCCTTTTACACCATTATTCCTTAGGACTTTCATTAGCAATTTTACCACATTAATCATGAATGTTGACAACTGAATTTACAGTATGTACACGCCACAAAACAGTCCATAAATACTGCACGACAATATCCAACAGTTTTATAGATTCCACGACCAACAACTACAATCCGATAACTCTTTCCTTAACCATTTTTATTCCAATTAAAGTTCCAAAACTTCTATATAAGTTATATCAACTTATTAACAACAATATTACTCCATTATAATATGCAATAGGTGAAGATAACAACAACAATAATCAACGAATCCAATCAACACGAAAACTGCCTAATTCTCGGCCATCTTGCCAAAAATGGCACATGCATTTCATATTCTCCATTTCTCTTAACACAAGTTCATCTATCAATTTTAACAACATGTATATCCAATTACTTCAAAAGAAGAAGAACTCTTACCTCAAAATTTGCCAAAAATAGTCCGCAAGAAATCGGACAACACCTTCACTTTTGCACCACTTCTTCAAGTTCCACTCACACACGTGCACTCTCTACAATATTGTAACCATCTTCCTTTCATGTTTATCCTCCCAAGAAGTTCATCTCAAGCTAGGGTTTTTCTTGGCTAAGTCTCGGCCAAACCGTGGTTCAACACCATTGGAGAGTTAACTTGGCTTAGCACCTAATCAAGGTACTTAATCTAAAAGGATTAGTGATTCTTGAACTTCACTTTTGGTTCAAAGGATTCACGAAAATTCTTGGAGAGAAAGGGAGAAGATGAAGTGTTACACCCCGTAGTTCCAGGTCATGTGTTTAAGGGAATGTACGTGAGAATATACGACTTTAAGTTTGATACGAAAGGAGGATTTCTTTTTCCTAGGGAAAATGATTTCGAACCTCGGGAAAGAATAATGTTTGTAAATTGAGACTCGTAAAATTTATCAAAATTATGGAAATGTCGGGAAATGAAGTTTATGGACGAATAGGAGGGCGACACGTGTCACCCCCCTACTTAGGCATGGACGAAAATGGACATGGATTTGGTCAAGTCTTGAACAAGCCAAGGCTTGACATATTTGACTTAGTCAACTTGCCAAAATGACAAAGATCTTAGTCTTGATAAATCCAAGCCACACAATTGTTTTAATCTAGACCCTTAATTGTAGTATATATCCTATACTAGTAGCAAGACATCCCACACTTAGAAAAAAAATTCAAGAACTTATTGTTCAAGCTTGAGAGCTCTCGGCCAAAGGAGAAAATAAGGAGAGAAATTTTTCAATCTTGTTTCATAATTCACAAGACATTAACCCAAGGTTCCTAGTGGTATTGTAAGGATATCTCAATAGAAAGATCTCGGAAAAACGACGTTTTTACGTTAGTCGCAAGGCGAAAGCCTAAGGTGTTCTTCAACTTTGAAGATGAAACTTGAAGAGGAGTTTTTCATGAGCTTCTAAGGAGTGCTTGGAGTGGATTGGAACATAAGAAGAGGAGCTAAAAGTTGCTAAGGATCGACTTTTACGCTTGGACATTATTAGGGCTTATTGAGGTAAAATCTTCATCTTCTTAATGTAATTGAAGATTACATGTTATAGTAGTTAAGAAATGAGCATGTGGTATATAGAATGATGTTTGAAAAGATTTGGATCATGTCGACATGTTAAAACCGAAAATGGACAAGTTAGCCATTTATGGTGTAATCAATTTAATTGTTAGTTACGATCGTCGCATGTTATAGAAAGAAGGGATTATAGTTGTTATAATCGATTTAGGCTATATAACATGTTAGAATAACAATTTGGATTGAAAAGGAATTGGAATGAACTTTATGTTGTTACATATTTTGAGCCGAGAATTGCCTTAATCTTTGGACAGTTTTGTATTAATTGTGGGGCAGAATTTTACACGTCCTGTTAAGGCGTGTAATCCCCTTTGGTTAGCTGAATTGATTGAGCCTTAAATGTGGCATTTGGTTATTGATTTTCGGGCCTTGAAAAAGGTGGAAAAGTACGTAGAAACAAAGAAAGTGTTGTCCGATTTTTCGTAGAATTTGGTGACGTTACACTTAGAATATTCTACGTTTGAAGCTAGAGGTTAATGGACGTATCATGGCCAGTATAGGTTGAATTACTATGTATAGCGTATTCTACTTAAATAATGGAATAACTATCAAGGTTGAAGTACTTTGGATCATTTTACTTTGGATCATTTTGCTACTTGTCGATAATCGACACGGGGTATGTGAACCTCTTCCTTCTTTTGGCATGATTCTATGTATGAAATATACGTGTGGTGTTATTTCATGATCCCTTCTACTCTTAGAAGTTAAGAGGTATGTATGTTGATTTACTCTATATAAAAGTTACGTCTAAGTTATCCTAAGTTCTTACCAAGTCTTATGAGGGATGTTGGTAAGAGTCGTTAGAGAATTTGGAGTCGAGTTGACTTTGCTAAGTTATCGCATCTAATGAGAATAAGTATCGAACAATCTATTGCAGCGCTAATAAAAGAAAATGTATCGACAATCAATTCAATTAAATTGAGTAGAATTCTCCATCTGAATAGAAGCTAAGATAAGAAAAAATTGTATTACATTTTCTAGATCATGGATGCTTTAATAAGATCGTTATAAACAAGTATAACCTATTCACAACGCATAAAAATATATGTTACTTAATTTAAAGAGTTTACGTATGAAGTTTTAAGACTATGAACCTTGAATTCTTAAAAGGTTAAGAGACTTTATTTTTCAAGTTATGAGACTTGATTCTTAAAGGAAGGAATGACTTGATTTAAAAGTATAGAATACTTGATTTGGGAAAATCATTTGATAACTTGATATTCTAAGTTAAGAAACTTGATTTCTTAAAAATTAAGAGACTTGAAGTATTTTGAAAGCTATGTAACTTGATTTGAAAGTATAAGTCTCTTGGTTATAAAAAGGAATGAATTTGTCTAAGACATAAAGAGTTATAACGGTTTTATGAGAAGTTGGTTATAACAATTTTATGGAAGGTTAAAAGAATGGTTTTCTGTAGTAATATAAACCAATATATAACTTGAAATAAAGAAGGGAAATTTGATTTAAAGGTACCAATTACTTAAAGTTTTAAAGTAAGGGTCACTTGATTTAGAAGCCTAGAAATGTATTTCTAAAAATGTAGTGACTTGTTTTGAAGTGTAGACAAGCCTTGATTCTACGGGTGTTAGTATCTTGGGGGTTTTATACGAGAAAGAGTCATCTTTGAAAGGATAAAGGTACGTAGTACTTTGGGTTAAATTCCCGGATTTTATAATGACATGTTAGTGCCTTAAGTAAACTAAAATGATAGTGTATGTAAATAAGGTTAATGAAGTTAGGGATTTCTTAACTTGCTTATGTTATGTATGATGTTCTGAGTGCTTATGTTATGCATGATGTTTAAGAGTGCTTATGTTATGTATGATAGCCATTGAGCTAGGTTATGTTATTCTTGCTGGGTAAACCCCGTTACTACTTATTCCATGGATTTGCTACCCATGACGCGAAAGCGCGCTTGTACTCATCATGGGCCCACCGGTCCACGCGGGTGAAATAGTCCTACGCGGGTGAAATAGTCCCATGCGAGGCGGATGACCTCATTGCGGGTCCACAGGACCCATGCGGTGAAATAGTCCCGCGAGTAGGATTGTCAAACGATACTACGGGCGCGGTGGCCCTAAGTCGATCATAAGCTTCCTCTTTTATGCAAAGATACCTTACGGGCGTACTTATGTGACTTTATCGCTCCAGTTAGGCCGGGCAAGATACCTTTATAGGCGCACTTATGTGACTTTATCGCATCCCGTTGGGTCGGGCAAGATACCTTTACGGGCGTACTTACGTGACTTTATCGCGTCCCAGAATGGGCCGGGCAGTATAGGCGTCCCTCCATAACGGGCCGGATTATGTTATCCAAGATAAGTAAGTTATATGGTTATGAACTTGATGAGTTTTCCTAAGTATGTACGTAAGAATTTGACTATAACTCTTATTGAAAAACAATAGGAAAGGATAATGATGTACGATTAAGTTCATGAGTTGTAATGGCATGACAGGATATGGTATTTACGTTTTATACTTTCCCCTGTCATTCTTTTTGTTATACCCCGTATTTCCAGAGTATGTACGTGAGGACGTACGTAGAAAAGTTTGGGCCTTAAAGTTAGGCAAGGACGAAATTTTGTTCACAAGTACCGAAAAGAATCGTTTTCCGACGAAACGTCTTCCAAAGCTTGCGTAGGGAAAATTCCGGCTATGTCATTTCTAATTTTTGCGGATTTTTTCGAGAGATGAAACATTTTGGACCAACGGGAGGGTGACATGTGTCACCCTCACATTGGACGTTGTGATGGGCGGCTAGTGGACGAATTGGGGTCTTGGGTTAGGTAGGATATTTGTGATAGTTGGTGTGGTAGATGGATAAGGTACACATGGGTAAATCCTCACCCTACACTTGCCTACCACTTGGCTTGATCTTGGCCCTTGGTTGTCCTATAAATACCCCCCTTAGTTGATGAACTTCTTCATCCTAAAATAGTTTCTAAGTCTTGAAAGTTCTCTCCCCCATAGTGTAGTGGTTCGTCCAAGCCTCCTCTTCGGAAGGCCCTCGCCGGCGGGTACACCCTCCTAGTGGCCTTGGCCGAGAGTACCCCACCCCCTCTTGAGTTGTCTCGTATAAATACCCCCCCCCCCCCTCTTGGTAGAAAATACTCTCCAAGTATTGTTACTATTCCAAAACACCTTGGCCCAAATACATTGTAGTATTCCAAGGTTACACTTATACAAAAAGCCCAGAAATACTATTATACTTCCCTTCAGTCACTAAACGAAACCCTAAGGAAAATCTTCATAGTCGGTTGAAGTGTTAAGTAGAAGGCGTAGAACTTCTAAGGGTTGTTTGAGCGGTTGGAGCACCCGAGTAGAGCTAAACGCTGCTCGTGATCGACATTAAACTTGGATAATTTTGGGCTTACCGAGGTAAATAATCCTATCCTTCTATTGTAATTGGAAATTACATACTGTAGTTATATAGAAATGAATATAAGATTCATAGAAGAGATTTGAACTGTAATAGAAGGATATTACGTAAAAGACTTGAACAAATCGCATCAGAAGAATAATCTACAGAGTAGTCTAGGCATTGATAGACTTGTATAACCTTTATAGGTTGAATGTTCTGCGAGTAGCATGTACTACTTGAATGGTGGACAAGGCTAGCCGGGTTATAGCCATGGAGCGTTTTGCTAATAGTCGATAATCGTCGCGAGGTATGTGATTCTTCCTATCCTCTTGAGCATGATATTTTAAAAGAATATATATATAGTACGGTAGACGTACGTGTGTTAACTGAACGTAGTTGTACGGTAATGTCTTTTGACTTAAGCCTGAATAATAAGAATCTTGAAGTATTTCAAAAGAATTAAGAAACCTTTTTAGAAGAGTAATACTTGGTTTTAAAAGCTTAAGAGTTATACTAGTTTTATGGGAAGTTAGGTATAACGACTTAAGAGAGATAAAAAGAATGGTTTATTAATTTTAGAAGTTAAGAGACTTGATCTTAAAAGATAAGAGACTTGACTTAAGTAAATTAATATGAGTTTTTGTGTGAAACCTCATTCGTGAGTAATGAGTACTTGGTTTGTAAAAGGAATAATGTTTTACTGATTTCGGAAATGAGAATAAGTATCGAACAAACCACAAGAGCTTAATAAAAGGAAATGTATTGACTAATAAAGTATTATTAAAACCAAGAGAAACCTCCATCCGCATGAAGCTAAGATGAGACAAAATGATATTACATTTCCTAGATCATGGCTGCTTAAATAAGATTGATTATGAACAAGAATAACCTATTCACATATAAGACATATGTATCTCAAATTGTTTTAAAGGAGAATTATATCATTAAGTGATTAAAACTATGAACTACGAAACCTTTCGAAAATGAGAAACTTGAGTATTTAAAATTAGGCAAACTTGAACGTTTGGAAAAATAATGTTGTTACTTGATTTTATAAAGGGAAGTGTTTTGATCTACTTAAAAAGATAGTCAATCTATTTTTATACTACGGGTATCAGGTGACTTTTGTAAAAGAAACGGATCTTTTAAAGAGTTAATGTATGAAGTACTTGGGATAAAACCCAACTTGTTAACATAAAGTAGAAAGTACCTTGTGTGAATAAACTTGATTGTGTTGGTTTGTGATAACCTTGTAATACTTTCTTGTTGATTTGATAAATAAACATGTTAGGATACTACGTGTTAGTATCTTGTGATGTTTGTGTAAAGGGTTTCCTTGATTGTGCTTATGTTGTTTAAACAATAAATCGTTATGTTAGTATTATATCACTCACCTTGACTTGATCCCGGTTAAGCCGCCTCCGACGCGGGTAGACTCAGCGGATCTGTGTGACCTATGATTCGAGAATACCTCACGCGTCCAGGGGCCTATGCGAGCTACGAGAGTTCCGTGTTAGTGTGCGGGTTATACCTCGCGATCTACGTGGCCACGCAGATCGCGAGTCCGTGACGCTGCCGGGAGTAGCTACCCTCGATGCGAGGAATACCTCATGCGGGCCATTGGAGTGGCCTATGCGGAGCTGCGGGAAGTTCCAGGACTAGAAGCGCACATTAGATACTGCGGGCGAGTGGCCAGCTTCGATTATGTGGCAGTCTAGACAGATCTCATGATACAGTTTATGACCTTGTTGGTACTGTGGGTTTTGGTAGTCGGTTATGCCTTCGTACTTACCCCGTACGGTTTTATTATGACACGTGGACCCGTGTTCATGTGTATTCCTGGTGCTTTTATATCATAGATCACGCGGTGATGGAAGGTATTCCACGCATGATTGATGTTGTGGGAGTGAGACCCATAGTTGTATTTGAGTGATGACTTTGAGGGCGTGAGTCCCTGACTTGACATGACTGATTATTTATTGTGAATTGTAGTTTGGTTATCATACATGTCTCCTGCTTTATATAGACTACTATGATTTCATTTACGTGATTTTCGCCACATACTTGGTACCTGTATCGACCTCCTTGGGGCGCTCATGCCGCAGTAGAGATACACCGCCGCCGATCCTCGCTCTTAGGATCACAAGCCATTTGGGAAGCCCGCTTCTCCGAGGCTTATCACCGTATAGTCCCCGTCGTTGTAGGTACTTACATTCGTGGTATGGCGGGCCCCGTCCCGCCATTGTTGTTATATCATTCTGAGGTCCAGAGTAATCGCAAGCGCAGAGTTGTAAAAAGGATGTAACTGTTCGGGTTTAAGTTTTTATATATATGCCGAAAGGCAACTTTTATTCAGATAAATTGTTTCATATTTCATGTCTTGTTTTATATTCCGCTGATTACTCTGATGTATGTATCACTAGGGTGCCCGGTAGGCACTACCACGACCCGAGTTCGGTCGTGACAAAAGTGGTATCGAGCGCTTAATCCTGAAAGTGTCTACGATCGTATCTAGTAGAGTCTTGATTATCTGTTGTGCACCACACCAATAATCGCAGGCTATAGGATATTTAGGATTGGTTTCCATTCTTCTCACTCGAGATCGTGCCTTAGAGCCGTGTTATAAGTTGGACCCTCTAACGTATTTCTTTCCCTTACCGCTATGCCTCGCGTAAGGCAACCCGCCCGTAGGGCAAGGCACCGAGGAGCCGCGAGTAGAGCTGAGGGTTACGAGGCACAGCCCAACCATCACCGGGTGGTGCTTCATTCGGGAGTTCGACGCCGCCACCCCCGCAGAAGTTTAGCACGGCAGCAGCCTCATCATGCGGCCATGATAGTTGAACCTTCAGTTCCACGACCGGTAGCAGAAAGTATAGATTGCAAAGAGACAACCCTGTTACTAGCTAAGGATGTAGCTACCAGAGAGTATATGATGTACCGATTTATCGCGGGCCTTGATGAATATCTAAGAAAGGGTTGTGCAAGAGTAGCTCTTCATCGAGCGAGCATGGCTCGCAGACGCTTATGCACATCAGGCCGAGAAATGTAGAGATTGACGGATTAACCAAGATCAGCAGAAGAGGGCCAGAACAACAGAGTCCTTTGGTAACTTTTGAGACGAATCGCCTCAGCAGCAGAATGAATATGCACCTCCGCCAGTGCAGAGTGGTCCTCCACTGTGGTTCAGACGCTCGGTATGCCGAGTTGGCGAGCTCCGTGGCTTCCGTTCACGCCTATGTAGGTTCTAGCCACCGATTCGGTAGTTCAAAGAGGAAGGGGTGTTAGCTGAGAGGCCACCCCACCTCGGTGGCCGTTGTGGTAAGTGTCATTGGAGAGTGTCGCACTTCTTCAGCCTTGTTTTACTTGCGGCCAGGCCATTTTGCGAGGAATTTGTCCGACTGCAGTGGCGCGGATGTAGAGACTCACCTTCGTGATCGATGGCTAGTTAATCACCTTCCCTATCATGCCTCACGGGAAGGATTGGTTAGAACGACAAAGGGAAGTGAAGCGGTAGATACACGTATATCCTTGAACCTCTAGAGATTATAGGTGTGATAAGATAAGCGATCTTAAGTGTTATGTTCAGATAACATAAGTGTTAATTGTGATTAGAAATCATGGTTAGTTAACCTGTAAGATTGGGGCAGAGAAAGTGTGAGCCTTAGAGTTTTATACGTAGGACCTTAGAGGTAAGGCCATCTCGAGTAAAAGATGTATTTTTTTACGTGTTTGACTTTATCGGAGTGCATCGTGCACGTGAGATATAGTTGTATAATAAGTCCTTGAGTAGTGTGGAATGAAAGAGGGTAGTTGAACTAAGAAGACCACTAGGTTTTCGTGACTTGATTAGTGAGATCGTTCCGGATCGGGGAACAAGAGTTTTTGCGCGATAATGGTCGGGTTGAGGACCACCGCGGGTCAACCCGCGACTGCTTTTGTGGTGGGTTCAGTTCGGGTGGTCCCGCCAGTGGTAGGGTCACGAGGGTGTTAGGCCCAAGTTTAGTAAACCAAACAGACGAGTTCGTGGATGCGTTCGACCGATGCTCGCCGACGAGGTCACCATCTTGTCCTTCAGCAGGATCGCTTACTCGCAGAGAGTTATGCGAGATGTTATTTATCGTGAAGGTTGTAAGGCTGCACGAGGTGCCTACTTTCACCTTATGACATGCATGTGAAGCCCAAGTTGTGGCTATTTCGCTTTCCTAAGTTTTACCAGCAGGTTAGGAACTCAAAGTAGTCTCGACGATTCGCCTCGGTCCAAAGGTTTGGATTTCGTGGGTAACGTAAGGATTGTTGCCTCGGTTAAGGAGTGTTTTTATAACCACCATTTCAAGATTCGGATATCGCCACGGCCTCGTAGGGCGGTAGTGTAAGTTGTCGATCGATTGGTTCTGATGTTGGCAAAGTTCAGATAGCTGGTTCATACTTGTTTGGCAGGATGGGGATAGCGAAGCCTATCCAGAGAGGTTATCGGCTCGTGAGTCAACTAAGTCGTATGATAATCGGCGATGACGCCATGCTCAGTGGACGGTGGGTCTTCTTGAAGGTACCACCCCGGAAAGGGTGTGACGAGTTTGGGAAACAGAGGAAACTTAGCCCGAGTTACTTTGGGCCTTTCAGATCATGTGAAGAGTAGGCCAGGTTGCCTATATGTTAGCTTTTGCCGTCCGACTTAGGAGGCGATGTCCCATCCCTTCATGTTGTTAGGTTCGTAAGAGTATCGAGATCCATCCGCAGTATTCGATTAATGATGATCAAGTTGGAGGTAGTAACCCAGAGATTTTTGAAATTGATGCAGTAACAGAAATGTGGTAAGTTATGAGAAAGAGTTCGAGTGTACGAGAAGGGTACGACGAGTAAGGGAAGAAGCGAGCATGTGTTAAGAACATAGAAGTGATCATTTCGTTTGTAAAGTGAAGGTGCGAAGGGAGTATCTTTTAGCCTCAAAGGGAGTTTTTGTGATGTTAGAGGTGAATCCTCGTGGACTTGGATGTAAGTATTTGCGCGGGTGTTTTCTGTGGCTAGGTGTGGAATGATTGTTTTCGTAAGTATAGCAGTGAAGACTATACTGGCGCATGTTTGTTTTGAGAATTAGAAGGAACATCCGGGACGAATGTTTCTAAGGAGGGGAGAATGTTATACCCCGTATTTCCAGAGTATGTACGTGAGGACGTACGTAGAAAAGTTTGGGCCTTAAAGTTAAGCAAGGACGAAATTTTGTTCACAAGTACCGAAAAGAATCGTTTTCCGACGAAACGTCTTCCAAAGCTTGCGTAGGGAAAATTCCGGCTATGTCATTTCTAATTTTTGCGGATTTTTCCGAGAGATGAAACATTTTGGACCAACGGGAGGGTGACATGTGTCACCTCACATCGACGCCGTGATGGGCGCGCTATTGGACGAATGGGGGTCTTGGGTTAGGTAGGATATTGGTGATAGTTGGTGTGGTAGATGGATAAGGTACACATGGGTAAATCCTCACCCTACACTTGCCTACCACTTGGCTTGATTCGCCCTCGTTGTCCTATAAATACCCCCTTAGTTGATGAACTTCTTCATCCTAAAATAGTTTCTAAGTCTTGAAAGTTCTCTCCCCATAGTGTAGTGGTTCGCCCAAGCCTCCCCTTCGAGAAGGCCCTCGCCGGCGGGTACACCTCTCCCCCTCCTAGTGGCCTTGGCCGAGAGTACCCCACCCCCCCTCTCTTGAGTTGTCTCGTATAAATACCCCCCCTCTTGGTAGAAAATACTCTCCAAGTGTTGTTACTATTCCAAAATACCTTGGCCCAAATACCTTGTAGTATTCCAAGGTTACACTTATACAAAAAGCCCAGAAATACTATTATACTTCCCTTCAGTCACTAAACGAAACCCTAAGGAAAATCTTCATAGTCGGTTGAAGTGTTAAGTAGAAGTTGCGTAGAACTTCTAAGGGTTGTTTGGAGCGGGTTGGAGCACCCGGAGTAGGAGCTAAACGTTGCTCAGGATCGACATTAAACTTGGATAATTTTGGGCTGAGGATAGGCTGGACGCAGCAGTTCCAGTACTACCCATGGTTCACCCGAGATGGGATAGTTTGAGGCTACGGGACTTTCTGAGTGGTAGCCCGCCAGAGTTCTACGGGTCGAGGCCTGAGGATGATCCGCAGGAGTTCATTCGACAGTTACAGCGGATCATGAGAGTGATCAAGGCTTCAGAGACCGAGTCGGTGGTCTTAGGTTCGCATCGGCTGCGTGATACTGTCGTCGACTGGTTTGATTCGTGGGAGCTGTCCCGGGGAGAGAATGCACTTCCAGCCGTATGGGACGAGTTCTCTGGGGCATTTCTAGCACATTTCTTGCCTCCACAGATGAGAAGGGCTCGGGCCGATAGATTTTTGACGTTGAGGCAGACCGGGCATACGGTTCGAGAGTACAATGTGGAGTTTGACTCATTAGCTCAGTACATCCCCGCATTGGTAGCCGACATGGAGGACAGAGTGCACCGCTACGTCACCGGGCTCGATGACTACTTGGCAGAGGCTTGTTCGGGTGTAGCTCTTCAGCCGGGCATGGACATTGCCCGCATGCAGGCTTATGCACTGGATGTGAGCGGAGAGGTCGACGGAATGACCGAGATCGCCAGAAGAGGCCGTGACAGCAGGTCCTTTGGTAACTTTCGAGGCGGACCGCCTGTCGAAGCTAAGTTAGTTATGTACCTCCGCCAAGACAGAGTGGTCCTCCGCGCCTTCGTGACGCTCGGGTATTCGAGCTGGTCGAGCTCCGTGGCTTCGTTCACGTGTATACGGGTTCCAAACGGGGGTTCATGCTTTCTCGCAGTGCACGATGCGGCAAACGCCATCCCGGGAGTGTCGCCTTTCATCGTGCTTGTTTCACCGCGGCCGCCGTGGCCATGTGACGAGAGACCGCCCTGAAGGCGGGATACGTAGAATGACGCAGCCTACCGTGTCGGGGTGTTCATCGCCTTCTATAGCTATGCGCCCGGCAGGGCAGGATTATGATTAGAGCGACGAAGGGAAAATGAAACAGATGATACAGGTATATTCTTACCCCTCTAGAGACTAGTATGCGTTGATGATATGATGAAATGCTAAGTATTATGTTCAGATAGCATTATGTTAAAATTGTGTTTAGAAAACATGGTTAGTTAGAAGGGTAAGTTTGGGAACAGTGAAAGTGTGAGCCTTAGAATGTTATACGTAGAGACCTTAGAGGCAAGGCCATCTCGAGTAAAAGATTTATGTTTGTGTTGACCTTTATCAGAGTGCATAGTATACGTGGGATATATATTGTGATAAGTCCCTGGGTGGTATGAAATGAAAGAGGGTAGTTGAGCTAAGAAGACCACTAGGTTTTCGTGACTTGATTTGTGAGATTGTTCCGGATCGGGGGAACAAGTGTTTAGCGCGATAGCGGGTCGGGTTGAGGACCAATCACGGGTCAACCCGCGGCTTGAAATGTGGTGGGGTCAGTTCGAAGTGGTCCCGCCAGGTGGTAGGGTCACGAGGGTGCTAGGCCCAGGTTTAGGTAACCATCGTATGAGTTCGTGGATATGTTCGACCAGAATCGGATCGTGAAGGCCGGGAATGTCCTTAAAGGAGATTGAGGCTAGTAAGGTGACCAAGTTGGAGATAGTAACCCAAAGATTTTGGAAACTGAAGCAGTAACAGAAATGTGGTAAGTTATGAGAAAGAGTTCGAGTGTACGAGAAGGGTACGACGAGTAAGGGAAGACGCGAGCATGTGTTAAGAACATAGATGTGATCATTTCTTTTGTGAAGTATAGGTGCGAAGGGAATATCTTTTAGACCTTGGGTGGGAGCTTTTGTAATGCTAGAGGTGATTTCTCGTGGACTTGGATTTAAGTATTTGCGCGTGTGTTATTTTGTGGCCAGGTGTGGCATGATTGTTTTCGTAAGTATAGTAGTGAAGACTATACTGACGCATGTATGTTTTTGAGACTTAGAAGGAACATTCGGGACAAATGTTTCTAAAGAGGGTAGAATGTTATACCCCATATTTCCAGAGTATGTACGTGAGGACGTACGTACAAAAGTTAAGCCTTAAGTTAGGCAAGGGACGAAATTTTGTTCACAACCCCCGAAAAGAATTGTTTTCCGACGAAACGTTTTCCAAACTTTGCGAAGGGATAATTACGGTTGCAACATTAATAATTTTTGCGGATTTTTCCGAGAGATTAAATATTTTGGACCAACGAGAGGGAGACACTTGTCCCTCAAGTGGACGGCAATCCATGGGAGTTGTTGGCACGTTTTTAATGTTTTTGTGGCCTTAAACATTTGGTCAATGTTTGCTAGATATTTTGTGTAGTAGATGAGCAAGTGGGACCCACTCAACACTTGTCCAAATCCTCACCCTCCACTTGCCCACCACTTGTCTTAATCTTGGCCATTGGTTTCCCTATAAATGCCCCCCTTAGTTGAAGACTTCTTCATCCACAAATAATTTCCAAGTCTTGAAAACCCTTCCCCCTCTTAGTAGAAGCTCTCGTCCAAGAGCTCCCCCTCCCCCTTTGTGAGGCCTTGGCCGAAACCCCCCCCCCCCTCCTAGTGGTGCTAGCCGAAACATACCCCCCCCCCCCCCGATAGAAAATACTCTCCAAGTATTGTTACTATTCCAAAATACCTTGGCCCAAATACCTTGTAGTATTCCAAGGTTACACCTATACTAAAAGCCAAGAAATACTATTATACTTCCCTTCAGTCACAAAAACGAAACCCTAAGGAAAATCTTCATAGCGGGTTGAAGTATTAAGAAGTTAGAACTTCTAAGGGTTGTTTGGAGCGGGTTGGAGCATTCAGAATAGGAGCTAAACGTTGCTCATGATCGACATTAAAACTTGGATAATTTTGGGCTTACCTAGGTAAATACTCTTGTCCTTCTATTGTAATTGGAAATTACATACTGTAGCAGTATAGAAATGAATATAAGATACATAGAAGGATATTACAGAAGAGAATTGAACTGTAATAGAAGGATATTACAGAAGAGAATTGAACTGAAATCACATCAGAAGAATATTAAAGAAGAAGATTGAACTGTACTTACATAGGACTGTAATTACAGTAGACTTGTGTAGTTTGGCGGGTAGGAAAGTGCTGCCCGATTTTCCGTAGAATGAGGAATCTATATCTAGAATTATTCTACAGAGTAGTCTAGACGTTGATAGACTTGTATGACCGTTATAGGTTGAAGTACTGCAAGTAGCGTATTCTACTCGAAGGGTGGAAAGGGCTAGCAGGATTACAAGATTTGGAGCGTTTTGCTAATAGTCGATAATCGTCGCGAGGTATGTGATTCTTCCTATCCTCTTGAGCATGATATTTTAAAAGAATATATATATAGTACGGTAGACGTACGTGTGTTAACTGAACGTGGTTTTACTTCGATGTCTTTTAACTTGAGTTTTAATTAATAAAGAATCTTGAAGTATTTCAAAAGAATTAAGAATCGTTTTTGAAAGAAGAGTAATACTTGGTTTTGAAAGTTTAAGAGTTATACTAGCTTTATGGGAAGTTAGGTATAACGACTTAAGAGAGATAAAAAGAATGGTTTATTGATTTTAGAAGTTAAGAGACTTGATCTCAAAAGATAAGCGACTTGACTTAATTGAATTGATATGAATTTTGTTAAAAAGTGTGAAACCTCATTCGTGAGTAATGAGTACTTGGTTTTTAAAAAAGGAATAATGTTTTACTGATTTCGGAAATGAGAATAAGTATCGAACGAACCACTGCAACGTTAATAAAGGAAAATGTATTGACAAATAAGTAATTATATTAAAACCAGTAGAAACCTCCATCTGCATAGAAGCTAAGATAAGACAAAATTGTATTACATTTCCTAGATCATGGCTGCTTTAATAAGGATTGTTATAAACAAGAATAACTTACTCACACATAAGACATATGTTACTCAAATTGTTTTAAAAGAGAATTATGTTATTAAGTGATTAAGACTATGAACTACAAAACCTTTCGAAAATGAGAAACTTGAGTATTTGAAATTAGGCAAACTTGAACTTTTGGAAAAGAATGTTGTTACTTGACTTTAAGAAGGAAAGTATTTTGGTTTAAAAAGAAGGGCATAATATTGCCTTAGTTTATTTTAAAATGGAAAACATGGTATTATCTTAATCGGTCCTAAAAGAGCGTTTAAATGTTATGGTCGATTCTATACCGCGTTCATGGGATGAACCGGGAATGTATTTCACACGACACCGCGTTCATGGTATGAACCAGGAATGTATTCCATACGATTCCTATCGAGTCCCATGAGATGGGCCGAGACATGTACGATTCCTATCGAGTCCCATGAGATGGGCCGAGACATGTACGATTCCTATCGAGTCCCATGAGATGGGCCGAGACATGTACGATTCCTATTGAGTCCCATGAGATGGGCCGAGACATGTACGATTCCTATCGAGTCCCATGAGATGGGCCGAGACATGTACGATTCCTATCGAGTCCCATGAGATGGGCCGAGACATGTACGATTCCTATCGAGTCCCATGAGATGGGCCGAGACATGTATTCCACACGATTCCACCTCGAGTCCCATGGGATGGGACGAGACATGTTATACGTATCACACGATTTATACCTAGATCGGCGGTGAGAAGGAGTTCCACGCACGAGGATGACTTTGAGGCGCAAGGCCCCGACTTGACATGATCGCTTTTATGTTGTGAATCGTAGTTTTGTTATCATACATGTCTCTGCTTTATTTTAGACGTTATGATTTCATTTACGATTTTTTCTCCACATACTTGGTACTGTTATCGACCTCCTTGGGCCGCTCATGCCGCAGTAGAGGTACATCGGTTGTTGATCCTCGCCATGGGATCACAGCTCAACAGATTGGAAGCTCCGTTTCTCCGAGGCTTATCTTTTGCATGTTTCCTCGAGTTGTAGGTTCTTGTACATTCGTGGTATGGCGGGCCCCGTCCCCGTCATATATGTGTTGTTACATTCTGCAGGTCCAGTAATCACAAGTGTGGTTTGTAAGGATGTAACTGTTCAAACTTTGTATATATATATATGCCGAAAGACGACTTTCTCTAAGATAAAATGTGTCTAATTTTACATTTAATTCATGTCTTATTTTTATGTTCCGCTGATTTCTCTGATGTTGTATCACTAGGGTGCCCGGAGTAAGGCACCAGTCACGGGCCCGGGATCGGGTCGTGACAAAAGTGGTATCAGAGCAGTTAATCCTCGGAAAGTGTCTACATACCATATCTAGTAGAGTCTTGATTATCGGTGTGTTGTGCACCACACCAATAATCAGGAGGCTATAGGATATTTAGGATTGGTTTCCATTCTTCTCATTCTGAGATCGTGCCTTAGAGCTGTGTTGTAAGTCGGACCCCTCTGACGCATTTCGTTTTTACCAGTTATGCCTCCGCGCAAGGCAACCCGGGCCCAGATGGGCAAGGCAGCCGGGGGAGCTGCTAGTAGGATACAGAGGAGTACGGGGGCGCAGGCCCAGTCATTACCTGAGATAGTGCTTCAGACGGCAAGTTTTGCGACGCCACCCAAAGAGTTTAGAGTCGCAGCAGTGGTCGCCGAGACCACGATACACTGAGCCTCCACCCCACACCGCTGCAGAGGAGTTGGGGTACAAAGATATGGCCCGATCGCCAGATCGTGGCGAACATGAGGATAGCCGACGCAGCAGCCTCGAGAGTACCCATGGTTCACCCGATATCGGATAGTTTGAGGCTACGGACTTTTCGAGTTGTAGAACGCCGTAGTTCTACGGGTCGAGGCCCGAGGATGATCCGCAGGAGTTCATTCGGCGATTCTGCCGGATCATGAGAGTGATCAAGGCTTCGAGACCGAGTCGGTGGTCTTAGGTTCGCATCGGCCGCGTGATACCGCCGCCGATCGGTTTGATTCGCGGAGCCGCCCCGGGAGAGTATGCACTTCCAAACCGTATGGGGACGAGTTCTCCGGCATTTCTTGCACATTTCTTGCCTCCACAGATGAGAAGGGCTCGGGCCACGCATTTTTGACGCTGAGGCGCACCGCATACGGTCGAGTACAATGTGGAGTTTGACTCATTAGCTCGGTACATCCCTGCATTGGTAGCCGACATGGAGGACAGAGTGCACCGTTACGTCACCGGTCTCGATGACTACTTGGCAGAGGCTTGTTCGGGTGTAGCTCTTCAGCCGGGCATGGACATTGCCCGCATGCAGGCTTATGCACTTGGATGTGAGGAGCGGAGAGGTCGACGGAATGACCGAGATCGCCAGGGGCGGCCAGGCAGGTCCTTTGGTAACTTTCGAGGCGGACCGCCTCAGCAGCAGGTTAGTTATGTACCTCCGCCAGTACAGAGTGGTCCTCCACGCTTTCAGACGCTCGGGTATTCGGAGCCGGGTCGAGCTCCGTGGCTTCGTTCACGGTATACATGGTTCGGCCCGGGTTCATGCTTTCCTCAGTGTGCACGATGCGGAAAACGTCATCCCGGGGAGTGTCGTCTTCTTACTGGTGCTTGTTTCACCTGCGGTCGTCAGGGCCTTGTGACGAGAGACTGTCCTAGAAGGAGGGATACAGGTAGAATGATGCAGCCTACCGGTCGATGGCGGTTCATCGCCTCAGAGCTATGCGCCCGGCAGGGCAGGATTATGATTAGAGCGACGAAGGGAAAATGAAGCAGATGATACAGGTATATTCTTACCCCTCTAGAGACTAGTATGCGTTGATGTTATGATGAAATGCTAAGTATTATGTTCAGATAGCATTATGTTAAAATTGTGTTTAGAAAACATGGTTAGTTAGAAGGGTAAGTTTGGGAACAGGGAAAGTGTGAGCCTTAGAATGTTATACGTAGAGACCTTAGAGGCAAGGCCATCTCGAGTAAAAGATTTATGTTTGTGTTGACCTTTATCAGAGTGCATAGTATACGTGGGATATATTTTGTGATAAGTCCCTGGGTGGTATGAAATGAAAGAGGGTAGTTGAGCTAAGAAGACCACTAGGTTTTCGTGACTTGATTTGTGAGATTGTTCCGGATCGGGGGAACAAGTGTTTAGCGCGATAGCGGGTCGGGTTGAGGACCAATCGCGGGTCAACCCGCGGCTTGAAATGTGGTGGGGTCAGTTCGAAGTGGTCCCGCCAGGTGGTAGGGTCACGAGGGTGCTAGGCCCAGGTTTAGGTAACCATCGTATGAGTTCGTGGATATGTTCGACCAGAATCGGATCGTGAAGGCCGGGAATGGCCTTAAAGGAGTTTGAGGCTAGTAAGGTGACCAAGTTGGAGATAGTAACCCAAAGATTTTGGAAACTGAAGCAGTAACAGAAATATGGTAAGTTATGAGAAAGAGTTCGAGTGTACGAGAAGGGTACGACGAGTAAGGGAAGACGCGAGCATGTGTTAAGAACATAGATGTGATCATTTCTTTTGTGAAGTATAGGTGCGAAGGGAATATCTTTTAGACCTTGGGTGGGAGCTTTTGTAATGCTAGAGGTGATTTCTCGTGGACTTGGATTTAAGTATTTGCGCGTGTGTTATTTTGTGGTCAGGTGTGGCATGATTGTTTTCGTAAGTATAGTAGTGAAGACTATACTGGCGCATGTATGTTTTTGAGACTTAGAAGGAACATTCGGGATGAATGTTTCTAAGGAGGGGAGAATGTTATACCCCGTATTTCTAGAGTATGTACGTGAGGACGTACGTACAAAAGTTAAGCCTTAAGTTAGGCAAGGGACGAAATTTTGTTCACAACCCCCGAAAAGAATTGTTTTCCGACGAAACGTTTTCCAAACTTTGCGAAGGGAAAATTACGGTTGCAACATTAATAATTTTTGCGGATTTTTCCGAGAGATGAAATATTTTGGACCAACGAGATGGCGACACTTATCCCTCAAGTGGACGACAATCCATGGGAGTTGTTGGCACGTTTTTAATGTTTTTGTGGCCTTAAACATTTGGTCAATGTTTGGTAGATATTTTGTGTAGTAGAGGAGCAAGTGGGACCCACTCAACACTTGTCCAAATCCTCACCCTCCACTTGCCCACCACTTGTCTTAATCTTGGCCATTGGTTTCCCTATAAATACCCCCCTTAGTTGAAGACTTCTTCATCCACAAATAATTTCCAAGTCTTGAAAACCCTTCCCCCTCTTAGTAGAAGCTCTCGTCCAAGAGCTCCCCCTCCCCCTTTGTGAGGCCTTGGCCGAACCCCCCCCCCCCCCCTCCTAGTGGTGCTAGCCGAAACACACACCCCCCGGTAGAAAATACTCTCCAAGTATTGTTACTATTCCAAAATACCTTGGCCCAAATACCTTGTAGTATTCCAAGGTTACACCTATACTAAAAGCCCATAAATACTATTATACTTCCCTTCAGTCACAAAAACGAAACCCAAGGAAAATCTTCATAGCGGGTTGAAGTATTAAGAAGAAGTTGCATAGAACTTCTAAGGGTTGTTTGGAGCGGGTTGGAGCATTCAGAATAGGAGCTAAACGTTGCTCAGGATCGACATTAAAACTTGGATAATTTTGGGCTTACCGAGGTAAATACTTTTGTCCTTCTATTGTAATTGGAAATTACATACTGTAGTAGTATAGAAATGAATATAAGATACATAGAAGGATATTACAGAAGAGAATTGAACTGTAATAGAAGGATATTACGTAAGAGAATTGAATCAAATCACATCGTAAGAATATTAAAGAAGAAGATTGAATCAGATTACATGTGATCAGAATTACAAAGACTGTGTAGTTTGGCGGTAGGGAAGTGCTGCCCGATTTTCCGTAGAATGAGGAATCAGATCTAGAATTATTCTACAGAGTAGTCTAGACGTTGATAGACTTGTATGACCGTTATAGGTTGAAGATCGCAAGTAGCGTATTCTACTCGAAGGGTGGAAAGGGCTAGCAGGATTACAGTACTTTGGAGCATTTTGCTAATAGTCGATAATCGTCGCGAGGTATGTGATTCTTCCTATCCTCTTGAGCATGATATTTTAAAAGAATATATATATAGTACGGTAGACGTACGTGTGTTAACTGAACGTGGTTTTACTTCGATGTCTTTTGACTTGAGTTTTAATTAATAAAGAATCTTGAAATATTTCAAAAGAATTAAGAATCGTTTTTGAAAGAAGAGTAATACTTGGGTTTGAAAGTTTAAGAGTTATACTAGCTTTATGGGAAGTTAGGTATAACGACTTAAGAGAGATAAAAAGAATGGTTTATTGATTTTAGAAGTTAAGAGACTTGATCTCAAAAGATAAACGACTTGACTTAATTGAATTGATATGAATTTTGTTAAAAAGTGTGAAACCTCATTCGTGAGTAATGAGTACTTGGTTTTTAAAAAAGGAATAATGTTTTACTGATTTCGGAAATGAGAATAAGTATCGAACGAACCACTGCAACGTTAATAAAGGAAAATGTATTGACAAATAAGTAATTATATTAAAACCAGTAGAAACCTCCATCTGCATAGAAGCTAAGATAAGACAAAATTGTATTACATTTCCTAAATCATGGCTGCTTTAATAAGGATTGTTATAAACAAGAATAACTTACTCACACATAAGACATATGTTACTCAAATTGTTTTAAAAGAGAATTATGTTATTAAGTGATTAAGACTATGAACTACGAAACCTTTAGAAAATGAGAAACATGAGTATTTGAAATTAGGCAAACTTGAACTTTTGGAAAAGAATGTTGTTACTTGACTTTAAGAAGGAAAGTGTTTTGGTTTAAAAAGAAGGGCATAATATTGCCTTAGTTGATTTTAAAATGGAAAACATGGTATTATCTTAATCGGTCTTAAAAGAGCGTTTAAATGTTATGGTCGATTCTATACCGCGTTCATGGGATGAACCGGGAATGTATTTCACACGACACCGCGTTCATGGGATGAACCGGGAATGTATTCCATACGATTCCTATCGAGTCCCATGAGGTGGGCCGAGACATGTATGATTCCTATCGAGTCCCATGAGATGGGCCGAGACATGTACGATTCCTATCGAGTCCCATGAGATGGGCCGAGACATGTATGATTCCTATCGAGTCCCATGAGATGGGCCGAGACATGTACGATTCCTAACGAGTCCCATGAGATGGGCCGAGACATGTACGATTTCTATCGAGTCCCATGAGATTGGCCGAAAGATGTAGTCCATACGATTCCTATCGAGTCCCATGAGATGGGCCGAGACATGTATTCCACACGATTCCACCTCGAGTCCCATGGGATGGGCCGAGACATGTTATACGTATCACACGATTTATACCTAGACTGCCGGCAGTGAGGAAGGAGTTCCACGGGCATGAGGGATGACTTTGAGGGCGTGAGTCCCTGACTTGACATGACTGTTTTTATGTTGTGAACTATAGTTTTGTTATCATACATGTCTCCTGTTTTATTTTAGACTGTTATGATTTCATTTACAGTATTTTATTCAGTTTCACATACTTGGTACCTGTTGTACTGACCTCCTTCGGGGGGCTGCGTTCATGCCGCAGGTAGAGGTACATCGGTTGTTGATCCTCGCTCATAGGATCACAGTTCAGCGTATTGGGAAGCTCCGTTTCTCCGGAGGCTTATCTTTTGGTATGTTTCCCTGAGCTGTAGGTTCTTGTACATTCAGGGGTATGGCGGGGCCCTGTCCCGTCATAGGTGTTGTTACATTCTTAGAGGTCTGTAGTACTGTTGTGGGCAGGGTTTGTAAGGATGTAACTGTTCAAACTTTGTATATATATATATGCCGAAAGGCGACTTTCTCTCAGATAAAATGTGTCTCATTTTACATTTGATTCATGTCTTGTTTTTATGTTCCGCTGATTTCTCTGATGTTGTATCACTAGGGTGCCCGGGGTAAGGCACCAGTCACGGGCCCGGGATCGGGTCGTGACATTAAGGGAATGGATTATAACAACTTACAATTTAATCATCCAAAGTACAATCAAGGAAGTATATAGAGTAACTTCTATATTAGGCAATCCAAGTACAATCAAAGAGTGGATCATTTAAGGAGTAGGACTTACTTTCTTTATCATAAGGAATCATGCTAGAAGAAGAGGAGATAGTTCACATACCTTTTCGACTTAATCCACAAGCTAAGTCGAATACGCCGCACGTAGAATTGTCAACCTATAATGGCCACAACACGACTATCAATTTCTAGTTCTAACGTAGAATGATACTAAGTATATAGTCTCTTATTCTACGGAAAATCGGGTAGCACCTCCTTTGTTTCTACGTACTTTTCCATCTT
This sequence comes from Przewalskia tangutica, assembly GCA_029844215.1. NCBI lineage: Eukaryota > Viridiplantae > Streptophyta > Magnoliopsida > Solanales > Solanaceae > Przewalskia > Przewalskia tangutica. The sequence goes on from JAQGDG010000357.1 coordinate 27,267, forward strand.
TTTCAAGGCCCGTAAATCAATAACCAACATGCCACATTTAAGGCTCAATACATCAACCAATCAAAGGGTATTACACGCATTACAATACGTGTAAAATTCTACCCCAAAATTCATATAAAACAATCCAACACTTATAAGGGAATTCGACCACCAATATAACCAATCATAAGTCCTTTCCAATTTCAATCCAAGTTCTTAGGTCTAACATGTTATATAGTCATAAACAACTTTAACAACTACAATTCCTTCTTTATATAACATGCGATGACTAAACTAATAACCAAATTGAATTGTAATCTTAAGGGCTAAACATGCTAGTTTCGGATTAGGGTTCCAATATCCAATACACTTATCAAACTTCATAATATATACCTCATGCTTGCTAATATCCATAACTACAAAAATAAGTAATCTTTAATTACTAAAACGACAAGATTGTTACCTTTATAAGCCCTTATAAAATTCCAAGTTTCAAAGTCGCTCCTTAGCAATTCTTAGCTCCTTTCCTTTACGCTCCAATCCGCTATTTGAAGCCTTTAGAAGTTCACAACCAACTTCTCTTCCATTTTCTATCCAAAACTATGAAAACGACTTAGGTTTTCGCCTTGCGACTAACGTGAAAACGTCGTTTTTCCTGAGATCTTTCTATTGAGATATCCTTACAATACCCTTAGGGACCTTGGGTTAAAGTATTGTGAATAATGAACCAAAATTGCAAAATTTTCTTGTGAGAAAATGCACAAAGCCGAGAGCTCACTTGAAGAACAAGAATGAAGTCTTGAATTTTTCTAAGTGTTGAGATAAGTCTTGCACTAGTGTAGTATATATAAAACAATGGAGGGCTTAGATCACAACACTTGTGTGGTTTGGATAGAGAATAATTAATATCTAGCCAAGTGGCAAGTTGACTTGGTCAATTATCTCAAGCTTGCAAGACTTGATCATCCACTTGACTACTAACCTTGGTCACTTGACCATTAACCATGGTCCCATTTCGTGCAAGCCATGTGGGGGCTGACACGTGTCGCCCTCCCATTCGTCCATAAAATTCTGTAACCCTCGTGGGCCCCACAAAACGTAAAATTTCTCGGGTTGGCCCTACGTGACCAAATCCGTAAAAATAAGTTTCCATAATGATAATAAATTCCATATTCCTCAAATAATGCATTTTGAGAATCTAATTCTCATCAACGAACATTTTTTCTTTCCGACGTTCGGAAGATTTTCCTTCGGAAAAACAATTCTTTCTTTCGTACCAATTTCAAGTCTTGTGTTCTCGCGTCCATTCTCTTATACATGTCCTGGAATTACGGGGTGTAACATTCTTCCCCCCTTAGAAACATTCGTCCCCGAATTGTCACGACCCGACCCCGGGCCCGCGACTGGTGCCCTACATGGGCACCCCTTACCGGTATACATCAGAGAATAGTAGCGGAACATACATATACCTCAAAAGAAATAAATAACAGGCTAGCCGATAAGGCCACCTTCCAAAAGTATACACATAACCCAAAAAGCAGTTACCTCTTTATTATTTTCTTTACAACCCAATCCACAAGACATGACTACATACCTCTAAGAATAACAACTGTGACGGGACAGGGCCCCACCATACCCCTGAATGTACAACAACTGACAATACCAGGGATCTGGACCAAGGATAAGCCTCCAGAGTAATGGAGCTTCTCAGCGGCTGAACAATGATCCTAAGAGTGAGGATCAGCAACCTGTATAACTCTACCTGCGGCATGAACGCAGCCCCCCGAAGGAGGTCAGTACAACAAGTACCAAGTATGTGAAACTGAAAGTACTGTAATGAAATCATAATAGTCTAAAATAAAGCTGGGGACATGTATGAAAACCACATTAACAGTACACTACGCCTTACTAACAATGACAGTGGACAAGAATAAACTTTGCCGGTTTTAAAACAGGAAGCTCATGATTAACCTAGAGCCATCCGCCCGTAGTATCATTCTGCAATCCTACTCCTAGGACTATTTCACCCGCATAGGCCGTATGGACCCGCATGAGGTAATTTCCTCGCATAGACTGTATCCTCCTACATAGGTCGTATGGACCCGCATGAGGTAATCTCCTCGCATAGGACTGGTCCGCCCCGCATAGGACTATTTCACCCGCATAAGCCCTACGGACTCGCATGAGGTATTCCTCGCATCATGGGTAGCAAATCTAAGGAATATGCAAATGCCACAAACCCGGGGAATGACCCCGTAATGAACAATATATCACTAGCACAACCGGCTATCATACATAACATAAGCACCACCGGCTTATCATACATAACATAAGCACCACCAACTTATCATAATTATCGTAAGCAAGTTAAGACATCCCCTAACTTCTTATTAGCCTTAATTATCATGCACTCTCATTTTATTTAACTTAAGACCCTAACATGTTATTAGAAATCCGGGAATTTAACCCAAAGTACTACATACTTCTATTCTTTAAAAATGACTCTTTTTCATATAAAACTCCAAGATACTAATAACCGTAGTATCAAGTCATATCTACTTTTCAAGACAAGTCACAATACCTTTTTAGAAATACATTTATAGGCTTCTAAATCAAGTGACTTCTTTCTTTAAAACTTTAAGCAATTGATGCCTTCAAATCAATTTGTCTTTCTTCATTTCAAGTCATTTATCCTTAATTACATCACTAGAGTAAACCATTCTTTCATCTTTCCATAAAGCTATTATAACCAACTTTCCATAAAGCCGTTATACTAACTTTATGCTTTAGACACTTACATTCTTCTTTATAACCAAGAGATTTAACTTTCCAAAAACCAAGTATCCTATACTTTCAAAATACTTCAAGTCTCTTATCTTTAGAAACTAAGATATCCTTAATCTTTAAAACAAGTGAGTTAATTCCCTAACTCAACCAACTTGGACATTCTTAAAACAAGTCAAGGATATCAAATGAAACTAGATTCATCAAAATCTCGTACGTCTACCGTACTATATATTTACAACTACTCATGCTCAAGAGATAGGAAAGTTCCACATACCTCTTCGTTTCAATCCACTTGCTAAGTCCAATATGCCGTACGTAGTATGTCAACCTATAATGACCATAATACGTCTATTAACTTCTAGCTTCAAACGTAGAATATTCTAAGTGTAAATTCACCAAATTCTACGGAAAATCGGACAGCACTTCCTTTGTTTTTACGTACTTTTCCACCTTTTTCAAGGCCCGAATTCAATAACCAAACATGCCACATTTAAGGCTCAACAATGTAGTTAACAATAGGGGATTACACGCCTTAATAGGACGTGTAAAATTCTGCCCCACAATTGATATCAAACTAATCAAAAAGGAAATGTCATTCACGGCCAATAGGTGCTACAACATATCATCCTTTCCAATTCCTTTTCAACCCAAGTTGTCTAGTATAACATGTTATAAAGCCGCAATCTATTATAACAACTACAATCTTCAAGAAGATAACATGTGACGATTCTAATTATCGACCAAATTGTATTTCAATTTCAAATGGCTAAGAAGGTCATTTCGGATTTAGGCTTCCAATATCCATAACACTTATCAATATTCAATACATATACTTCATGCTAGTTAAAATGTAAGGCTACAACAATATGTAATCTTATAACACTTAAGAGAATAAGATTGTTACCTTGACGAGCCTTAATCCAACTTCAAGATCCGAAGTCGCTCCCTAGAAACTTAGCACTTCTCCTTGACACTCCAATCCACCACTTGAAGCCCTTAGAAGGTCACAAACAACTTTCCCTCAATTTCCAATCCAAACCTATGAAAGCGACTTAGGTTTTCACCTTGCGACTAATGAAAAAATGATACTTTTTCGGGATCTTTCTATTGGGATACCCTTAAAATACCCTTAGGAACCTTGGTTTAAAGTATGGAGATTATTGAACAACAAACAAAAAAAATTCTTGTTGGAACCCTAGTGAACCCGAGAGCTCCTCATTGAGTCTTCAACGTTTTTCAAATTTTTTCTAAGTGTAGAAAGCCTTGTCTTGCTACTAGTGTTATTATATAACAACATGGAGGGTCAAGATTAGAACAAATGGGTGGCTTGGATGTGCTTCATTAAAAGATCAAGCCAATTGGGCTCTTTGACTTAGTCAATTTTATCAAGCTCAAGCCTAGCAAGACTTGGTCATCTTAACATTGGTCAAATGACCCTTCTAACCTTGGTCCATTCGACCATGACCATCTAAGGGGGGGGGAGGGGGTGACACGTGTCACCCTCCCGTTCGTCGCAATATTTCGTTTTCCGACATTTCTATAATTCCGATAAGCTCTTAAAAGTCTTAAATAACAAATTCGAGAACCTAATCCTCATTAACATACATTTCTCTTTTCCGAGGTTCGGAAGATTTTTCCCTCGGAAAACAATTCTTTCTTTCGTTCAAATTTTTACATCTTGATTCCTTACGTACATTCTTATATACGTGTCCTGGAATTACGGGGTGTAACATTCTCCCCTCCTTAGAAACATTCATCCCCGAATGTTCCTTCGAGGTCGCACCTAAACGGATATTGGCATAGTCCCTTGACTACACCCAACATAATCACACTTGCCACACATGGCCACATAACAATACTTATACTAAAACGTCAACCTGAACTCCAAGTGTCGATGTCAGTTATTTGCATAAAGCTTCTGCTGACTCTGAGCTTTATTAATAATCTTTCCTGGACAAGTTTTGCCTTATCCACAGCCCGTTGAATCAAATATGGGCCAATTAACTGAACCTCGCCTACGTCGAGCCAACCAATCGACGATCTACATTTCCTTTCATACAAAGTCTCACACAGGGCCATCTGAATACTGGAAGGGTATCTGCTATCGTACGTAACTCAACAAGAGGCAAATAATCCTCCCAGATATCTCTGAAATCAAGAATCACAGGCCCGCAACCTATCCTCAAGTGCCTGGATAGTACGCTCTGCCTGTCCGTCGATCTGAGGGTGAAATGCAATACCGAGGCTCACCTGTGTCCCTAATCCCTTCTGGAAAACCTCCAGAAGTTATCCGCAAACTGAGCTCATCCTTCTGACATCATAAATGTAGGAACCCCATGCAGTCTCACAACACAATCTCCCTGCTATATAATCTAGCATAACCCTCGGTCGGGTAAGTGGTCCTGACCGGAAGAACATGGGCTGGTTTCGTCAGCCTGTTTACTATGACCCTCAGGGAGTCAAACTTCCTCTGAGTATGATGCAACCCTGTAACAAAATCCATATTAATTACCTCCCATATCTAAGTCGGGATCTCAATTGCCTGTAGTAGCCCACTAGGCTTCTGGTGTTCAACCTTGACCTGCTACTAATTCGGACACTAAGCAACAAACTCTGCTACGTCCCTCTTCAAGCCATCTTACCAATACATACATCTGAGGTCATGATACATCTTAGTCAACCCCGGATGAATAGAGTAACGAGCACTATGTGCCTCCCCCAGAAACAGCTGACGAAGTCCTGCAACATCGGGAACGCACAACCTGCCCTCGAATCTTAGCGCCCCATCAGGCGCTACCTCAAATAAACTCTCATTATTTAGAAGAGCCGTATCTCGATACCGTATCATAACTGGATCCTCATACTGACGCCTTTTTACCTCCTCAACGACGGAAGACTCGGCAACCTCTCGGATCTAAACTCCATTAACATGCTCCCGTAGCTGCCGGAAAATATAGGTTGTTTTCTTATCGTGTTGCATCCGCACACAACCCAGTCAAACACTCAAAGTGTTACCATAATAACCTAACCCTCTAGTCCCTTAGGAGGGGTTAGAACTGTAGTCATAGTCAACTTATTTTCCAATAACTGGAAGCCTTTCTCATACTTCCGAAATAGTCGGGGATATAATCTCAATTATGATTCATGTTTCCATTTCTCTGTTGCAACCAAACTTGGTCACTATACTTAGATTTGATTCATTTACTTGACTCATGGCTAAGACTTTCTGCCAATCACAATTTAGGGGAGACTTTCTTGATCTCGTCAAGTAGTAATCCTATTATTTTCTTCCAGCTCATAGAGCTTATAGTCAGGTGCTCAACCTCAATTCATGGTATTACATAGTCAAATGTCTTGCCAAGATTTCTTATCGTTCGAGTATCTACTCGTCTTACCTTTATTTTTCATTACAAGTTGCCCTGGGGCCTCTTACCTCCCCGTATATATGGTCTGGCCCGTCATTACAAGCTTGCCACCTATCCTCGAGGTGTTCTTACTTCCCACCATTCACTAATGGTCTTTACACTAGTCTGGGGTACTCATATGAGGTGCAACTTACATAACCATAGTCGCATTCTCTTTTATCATTCTGGACTTAACCCTTCCTTATGCTTATTATTAGCAAAAACATTTCTATCTTGATTTATGATCATACATTTTCATTCATGCGTACTATCTGCATTTATAACCTTACGACACCTTTTCAACCATTTCCTAGTGTCGTTCTCAATTACCCCAACACAAAACCTTTTTCCAAGGTTATTTAAAATTGTAACTTATTGCATAATGAAGTTGGGGACTTTACCAGTCCCATATATATGGCTTAGATAAAAGGGTACGCATAACCCTCCATAATACGTATAACTATCCTGTTATGTGGGGAATATAGCTTATCTCATTTAAATAATCTTTCCTTGAAGTCACAACCCTAATCACAGGGTCCTCTCGTGGTCCTGTAAATATCTAATCATCAAGCACCGTCTTAAAAATCGTGTAGACTCTCAAAACCTACTAAGGATGTCTTCAGTTTTCCGCAGACAACACTCATACTTATCTTATTCCTGTTTTGCGCGCTTTCCTGAAATTATCCGGAAGGTCGTGGCCCTGACCGCCACACCAAACCAACTCCAAGTACCTCCAAGGGCACTTAACATAAACTCATTCAAATTCAAGTATTACTTACTTTCTGCATCAATTTACCTCAAGTGAACAAGTCACACAGACTTATTAAAATCAACGATGTTAAAGAAGGAAGAATAATACACTGGTTACCACCACTTATCTTCCTTTCCACTCGATAACCGGCTTACCGGAAAACTGGAATCGAACCAATCTCTCTCTGCAGTCAACGTTGGCATAACAAGAGGCCAACTAGCCCGTACCCATAATGACCTCAAAGGCTGTCATTTCAGCTCTACTAGGTCTGCTAGGGTCCGACGATTGTATCGTCACCGGGCAATTATTATATACCCGCTCATCTACCACCCATCACTGACGGGTGTAGTCACCTCGAAAGGTTCTCATGGATTCAGACTCTATTCTTTTACACTTGGTTGCTCTCTTTCTTACTGGTCGTACTTTTTCCGTACTTCCGAACTTATGCTAACATATGTACATAACCTCCATACTGATTATGGCCTCCAATCTTTGGAGTTACAATATCGAACAAAATAAGGCAATTTTCGACTCTCACGATCTGGTTCCGGTGGAATGTGTCCACTAACTCGTAAAATGATTAACTAAACTTGGGTCTTGCACCCTCGTGACCCTGTCACGTAACGGGACTACTACCAACTGATCTCACTCCATATCCGGCTATGGGGCGACCCGTAATAGGTCCTCAACCCGACCCACCGTCACACTTAATTCTTACTCTCTGTCTGAATTAATTCTTATTGCCGAGAAGGCCTTATATACCTAAGGTCTTGGCGGTTATCAATATTCTTAGGCTCGCATTCTCCATGCTCCAAGCCTACCTTATCAGTCCCCCCCCCCCCCGAAAACGGGTAAAACAACTTCTCATAAGATCTTAATCGTGTTGTCTTAATCATAACAACCATACTTACTCCATACGGATCTCATCCGTACAATTCTCTTAAGCATACCACGTAGCTCAATCTATTAACATAGTCTTGCATTAAGTACCTTAACAGGACTTCTTAAGGGTTCACTACCCTATCAGACAGCTCATCATTTCCTAATTATATAAAATTAGCACATAAACCTCGATGAGAACTCATTAACCGCTTCATACCTTCCCGGTATCTATTTAGTCCTTACCAATTCCTGGTAATTTTTAAGCATTCTAGGAAACCTATATGTGACCCTCATACATAAATCCGTATAGTTGTACGTCATTATACCACTATAAGACAATTATTACCAACCTGTATATGCAATCCACATAATCCTTCCTGGGTCACTGGTGCCCTTCTCATAGCTGCAATCAACATTGTCACGACCCGACCCCGGGCCCGCGACTGGTGCCCTACCTGGGCACCCTTACTATCACGACCCGATCTCGGGCCCGTGACTGGTGTCTTACCCGGGCACCCAAGTAGATATACATCAGAGTAACCAGCGGAATATAAAAACAAAGACATGAACAATAAAGAGTAAGAACAGTCTAACCAAGAAAATGTCGCCTTTCGGCATGTATATATAAACCAAAACTTGAACAGTTACATCCTTTACGAACCCTGCACACAACATTTGCTGCACTCTAAGAATGTAACCACAACTATGACGGACAGGCCCGCCATACCACGAATGTACAAGTACCTACAATGACAGGGACTATACCAAAGACAAAGCCTCCGAGAAATGAAGCTTTCCCAGAATCGAGCGGTGATCCTAAGAGTGCGGATCAACAAGCTACGCACTCAACTCGCGATGAACGCAGCCGGGTCAAGCATAACAAAAATTTAGTATGTGAAATCAAAATACTGTAAGTGAAATCATAATAGTCTATATAAAATGTAAGACATATATGATAACCAATATACGATATGCAATATGTAGCGATCATGTCAAGTCAGAGACTCACGCCCTCAGGGTCATCACTCAAATATAACCATAACATTTTAAAAACCAATTCACAATTATGTACGAAACAACCAAGTTAACCGCACCTAGTGCCACATCATAAACAAGAGCAATAATAGATATAATGTAACTGGTCTTTTCTAGGCCGCGAATGATCGAAGCAAGGCCTATCGCCCATAGTATCATTATGCGTGCCTAATCCTGGACTCCCGCAGTCTGCATAGGCCACCTTAGGCTCGCATGAGGTATTCCTCGCATCGAGGGTAGCTAATCCTCGGCATCGTCCTGGACTCTCGTAGTCCGCATGGCCACATAGACCGCATGAGGTATTCCTCGCACACAATCCTGGAACTCCCGCAGCTCCGCATAGGTTCCCGGGACCCGCATGAGGTATTCCTCGCATCGGGGGGCAGCTTAACCCCCGGTATCATGTCAAGAGGTGAGTGGTATAATACTATCACAACGGCTTATCGTTAAACAACGTAAGAACAACAAGAATAACCTTCTTACACAAACATCACAAGAATCGAACACCACGGCTTATCATAAGCACCATAATCATAACAAGAATAATCTCCTTACACAAACATCACAAGAATCGAACACAACGGCTTATCGTCAAACAACATAAAAATAACAAGAACAACCTCCTTACATAAGTGTCACAAGATACTAACACACGTTGTATCATAACATGTTTATCAAACCAACAAGAAAATATTACAATGCTATCACAAACCATAGGCAAGTTACTCACACAAGGTACTTGCATTTCAGATCAACAAATCCGGGTTTTAAGCCCTAAGGTACTACATATTTTAACTCTTTAAAAAGATCTATTTCTTTCACAAAAGGTCACATGATACCCGTAGTATAAAAAATAGAGTAACTATCTTGTTAAGTAAACCCAAACAATTTCCATACTTCTTTTTAAACCATCTTAATACAAAAACATGTCTTTCCTTTAAACCAACATACTTCAAATTCTCAAGTCTATGTTCTTTTAGAAAATAAGTTCCTTACTTTGGAATTTAAGAAAAATCAATACTTGTTATTAATGACTTTAGTAAGGCAACCGTGATCTAGGAAATGTAATACAATTTTGTCTTATCTTAGCTTCTATGCAGATGGAGGGTTTCTACTTGTTTTAATATAATTAATTATTTGTCAATATATTTTCCTTTATTAACGCTGCAGTGGGATGTTCGATATTTATTCTCATTTTCGCAATCGATATAACATTATCATTCGAAACCAAGTACTCATTACTCACGAATGAGGTTTCACAACTTTCCACACAATTCAAGTTCTTCACATATTAAATCAAGTCAAATATGAGTCAAGTCTCTTATCTTTTTTTTTAAAAAAAAAAATCAACAAACCATTCCTTTACTTACATAAAGTTGTTATAATTAACTTCTCATAAAGCCATTATAACACTTTATGTTTTAAATAAACCAAATTCATTTTACACACGTATGTCTACTGTACTATATATATATTTCGCAAATATCATGCTAGAAGAGATAGGAAGAGGTTCACATACCTCGCGGCGATTATCGACTATTAGCAAAACGCTCCAAAGTACTATAACCTTACTAGCCCTTTTTCACCCTTCAAGTAGAATACGCTACTCGTAGTACTTCCACCTATAATGGCCATGAAACGTCCATTAACCTCTAGATCTCTTCGTAGGATATTTCTAAGAACAAGGTTCCATATCCTACGGAAAATTCTGCAGCACCTCCCCCGTTTCTACTCAATTTTCCACCTTTTCCAAGGCCCGATAACCGTGATTAACCTACTATAATTAAGGTGCAATAATACTGAAATCTAAAGAAGGGGATAACACGCCCAAACGGAACGCGATTAACAATCTCTCCTTCATAATAATAATAACTAAAGAAGGGGATAACACGCCCAAACGGAACGCGATTAACAATCTCTCCTTCATAATAATAATAAGTAAAGAAGGGGATAACACGCCCAAACGGTAACACGGTTTACTATCTCCCTTCATAATAACAATAAGTAAAAGAAGGGGATAACACGCCCAAACGGTAACGCGGTTTACTATCTCCCTTTATAATAACAATAAGTAAAAGAAGTCCAAAGTAGATACGGTCCTTAAGTTGGGGTCCTTGGCCAACTTTTACAATAATACTTATCCAATTACTTCATTAGTCCTTCAACTTATTGTCACGACCCGATCTCGGGCCCGCGACTGGTGCCTTACCCCGAGCACCCTAGTGATACAACATCAGAGAAAATCAGCGGAAATAAAAACTTAAACATGAAATAAGATAAAATAAGAAACAGGCTAACCAAAACGGTTACCTTTCTGCATATATATATACCTGAACAGTTAAATCCTTTTACAAACCCTGCCCACAACAGTACTACATACCTCTATGAATTTTATAACAACTATGACGGGACAGGGCCCCGCCATACCCCTGAATGTAAGCACCTACAACGACAGGGGACTATACCAAAGATAAGCCTCCGGAGAAACGGAGCTTCCCAAACGCTGAACTGTGATCCTATGAGCGAGGATCAACAACCGGTGTACCTCTACCTGCGGCATGAACGCAGCCTCGGCGAGGTCGATAACAGGTACCAAGTATGTGAAACTGAAAATACTATAAATGAAATCATAGTAGTCTATATAAAACAGGAGACATATATGATAACCAAACTACGGTACATAATATGTAAACAGTCATGTCAAGTCAGGGACTCACACCCTCAAAGTCATCACTCAAATATAACAATGGGTCTCACGCCCACAACATCAATCATGCCCGTGGAATACCTTCCTCACTGCCGGCAGTCTATGATATAACAACACCAAGAAGTACACATGAACACCAGGTCCCACATGTGTTATAAAAACCGTACGGGGCAAGTACGAAAGCCAACTACCAGATACCAAAGTCGTACCAACAATACTATACAACCAAACCACGAAGCTGATACGGGGCAAGTACGAAAGCCAACCACCAGATACCAAGGCCGAATCAGTAAAACCTCATGGAGAGCTAGTCCATGGAATAACGCTATCAATAGGAGCGCACCCGTGGAATCCTCCGTCACTGCCGGTACGTCCAAGTAAGATCATAACAAATCAGCCGGCCCTCCATCGAGAGACGCGGTGGTATAGAAATACAATACTAGCACGACAAGGCTATCACACGCAAACATAGGCAAGTTACACACAACTCAAGGTACTTTCATTTTATGTCAACAATACGGGTTTCAAACCCAAAAATAATACCTACTTTCATTCTTTCAAAAAGACCTCTTTTTACGTAAAAGATACTAATACTCGTAGTATCAAAAACACATTTCCTTTTCAAACCAAATTACTTTACTTTCGTAAAAACCTTTACAAGACTTTTAAAATCAAGTACTCTATACTTTTTAAACCAAGTGCCTTTGTTTTAAAACAACATCAAGTATACTCTTTAAAACTCAAATACTTACTCTTTTCAAAACAAGTAACCTATACTTAAATCAAGTTACCATTTTAAAACCAATGATAAAACCATTCTTTTGCTTTCATAAAGTCGTTATAACTAACTTCCCATAAAGCTGTTATAACACTTTATGTTTTAAACCAATTTAAGACAAAACCATGTCTCTCTTTTAAACCAAAAACTCTTCGATTCCTCAAGTCTCTTTTCTTTTAGAAATCAAGTTCCTTTTAAAGACCAAATACGCATTACTCGCGAATGAGGTTTCACAACTTTCTACACAATTCGAGTTCTTCATATATCATATCAAGTCAAATATAAGTCAAGTCCTTTATCTTTTAAAATCAGTAAACCAACCAAATTCACTTAGAACATGTACGTCTACCGTACTACATAGTTCACAACAATCATGCTAGAAAAGATAGGAAGAGGTTCACATACCTCGCGACGATTATCGACAATTAGCAAAACGCTCCACGTACTCTAACCTTGCTCGCATTTTCCACCCTTCAAGTAGAATACGCTACTCGTAGTACTTCAACCTTCGGGGGCTGCGTTCATGCCCGCAGGTGTTAGGTACACAGGTTGGTGATCCTTGCTCTTAGGATCTCTGTTCAGTTTTTGGGAAGAAGCTCCATTCACTCCGGAGGCCTATCTTTTTGGTACGGTTTCCCTGATGTTGTAGATTTATGTACATTCAGGGGTATGACGGGGCCCTGTCACGCCACAGTTGTAATTCTTAGAGGTCTGTAGTCACATGCTGTGGGTCGGTTTGTAAAAAAAAAAAAGGATATAACTGCTGTTGTTTATGTATATGTGTCCATGGAGGTAGCCTTATCGGCTAACCTGTTTTTTAAATTCTCGTTGTTTTATTTTATAAGTTTCATGTATGTTCCGCTGATTATCTCTGATGTATACCTGTAAGTGTTATGCCCCGTAGTTCCGGAATATGTATGTGAGGACGTACGTACAATATATACGCCCTAATTAGGGTAAGATTGATAGAATTGTTTTCCGACGAAAATTATTCCGAACTTTGTGAAGGAAATTTTACGTTTTCAATAATATTTTTACGATTATGGAATTGTTCCGAGAGATAAAATATTTTGGACCAATAGGAGGGCGACAAGTGTCACCCCTAGATTGGGCCATGTGGGACGAAATTGAGTGGACAAGTAGGCAAGACAAGTGGCCAAAAGTCTTGCATGGCTAGTCTTGGCTTGGGCGAATTTGGCTAAGTTTAGTGGGCAAGTCTTGCATGGTCAAGGTCTTGCATGGCTTTAGTAAGACAAGTGTGGGAAGGAACCTTCACATATGATCTCTACCTTACACATGTGTTAATCTCAACCCTTGGTTGTGCTATATAAACCCCCTTAGTGGATGAAAATCAGCCACATTTAACATATTACAAGACTTGAAAAACATTTCCTCTCCCTCCTTCTTATCTTGATTTCGTCCAAACCCCCACCCTTCCCTAACCAAATGTTGTCCAAAAATTCTTAAACTTATAAGTGTTCTTCCTTAATGTGTTAGGAAGATTATTAACCAAGAGTTAGACAAGATTTCACACCCCTAGCCTCAAAAAAAACCTTCCCTTGGCCGAGAGTAGGCAGATTTTCGAAACTGTTTTGGGCAGATTTTTTAGTCAAGTTTGGAAGGGAATATCTCCTAGAATATAAGGAGTTTTTGGGTGTTTCAAAAGCCTAAAATTAAGTTCGTCGAGTCTAGTTTCCAACGCAACAAACCACTTGTCGATAGGACACTGGAGTAGAGAGTTATCGACGTTGCAAGTTCAGATGACGAAGCAGTAGCTAAAAATCTGGACAGTCACGTTTTTGGGCTATCTTGAGGTAATGAACCTTAACCTCCTTGTGAAGTTGATTTATTATGTATATATGGATATTATACATATATTGGAGGTATATTATGGACTATAAGATATAAAGAAAGATTTGGATCTTGCTAAGAAGTTAACAACAAAGAAACTATAACTTATATAAAGATTGGAATATAAGTTGAAGGACTAATGAAGTAATTGGATAAGTATTATTGTAAAAGTTGGACAAGGACCCCAACTTAAGGACCGTATCTACTTTGGACTTCTTTTACTTATTGTTATTATGAAGGGAGATAGTAAACCGCGTTACCGTTTGGGCGTGTTATCCCCTTCTTTTACTTATTGTTATTATGAAGGGAGATAGTAAATCGCGTTACCGTTTGGGCGTGTTATCCCCTTCTTTACTTATTATTATTATGAAGGAGAGATTGTTAATCGCGTTCCGTTTGGGCGTGTTATCCCCTTCTTTAGTTATTATTGTTATGAAGGAGAGATTGTTAATCGCGTTCCGTTTGGGCGTGTTATCCCCTTCTTTAGATTTTAGTATTATTGCACCTTAATTATAGTAGGTTAATCACGGTTATCGGGCCTTGGAAAAGGTGGAAAATTGAGTAGAAACGGGGGAGGTGCTGCCGAATTTTCCGTAGGATATGGAACCTTGTTCTTAGAAATATCCTACGAAGAGATCTAGAGGTTAATGGACGTTTCATGGCCATTATAGGTGGAAGTACTACGAGTAGCGTATTCTACTTGAAGGGTGAAAAAGGGCTAGCAAGGTTATAGTACTTTGGAGCGTTTTGCTAATAGTCGATAATCGTCGCGAGGTATGTGAACCTCTTCCTATCTCTTCTAGCATGATATTTGCGAAATATATATATAGTACGGTAGACGTACGTGTGTAAAATGAATTTGGTTTATTTAAAACATAAAGTGTTATAATGGCTTTATGGGAAGTTAATTATAACAACTTTATGTAAGTAAAGGAATGGTTTGTTGATTTATTTTTATTTTTTAAAAAAAGATAAGAGACTTGACTCATATTTGACTTGATTTAATATGTGAAGAACTTGAATTGTGTGGAAAGTTGTGAAACCTCATTCGTGAGTAATGAGTACTTGGTTTCGAATGATAATGTTATATCGATTGCGGAAATGAGTGTCACGACCCGATCCCGGGCCCGTGACTGGTGCCTTACCCCGGGCACCCTAGTGATACAACATCAGAGAAAATCAGCGGAAATAAAAACTTCAACATGAAACAAGAGATATGATAATAAAACAGGCCAACCAAACGGTTACCTTCTCGTATATATAAATAAAAACTTGAACAGTTACATCCTTACAAACCCTGCCCACAACAAGATTTCATGCACTTCTAAGAGTTTTTATACAACATGACGGGACGGGGCCCGCCATACCCCGAATGAACAAGTACCTACATGATGCGGGACTATACCAAAAGATAAGCCTCCGAGAAACGGAGCTTCCTAATACTGTGAACCGTGATCCTATGAGCGAGGATCAACAATCGGTGTACTCTCTACCGCGGCATGAACGCAGCCCCGGGCGAGGTCGATAACAAGTACCAAGTATGTGAAATCAAAATATCAGAAATGAAATCATAGTAGTCTATATAAAGCAGGAGACATGTATGATAACCAAACTACAGTCCACAATAAATAAGCAGTCATGTCAAGTCAGGGACTCACGCCCTCAAAGTCATCACTCGAATATAACTATGTGTCTCACGCCCACAACATCAATCATGCCCGTGGAATACCTTCCTCACTGCCGACAGTCTATGATATAATAACACCAAGGAGTACACATGAACACCAGGTCCCACCTGTGTCATAAAACCGTACGGGGCAAGTACGAAGGCTAACTACCAGATACCAAAGCCGCATCATCAACTGACCGGGGCAAGAACGAAAGCCAACTACCAGATACCAAAGTCGTACTAACAATACTATATAACCAAACCACGGTCGACACACGGGCAAGTACGAAGCCAACTACCGATACCAAAGCCGCGGTCACGTAGCTGGCCGGCAAGTACGAGGGCTAACTACCAGATACCAAGGCAGATCACGAGACTTCGCCACTAAACCGAGCGGGAAAGTACGAGGCTAACTACGGATACCAAAGCCGAATCACCACGACTTCGGGCAAGTACGAGCCAACTACCGGATACCAAAGCCGAATCGGTAAAACCTCACGGAGAGCTAGTCCATGGAATAACAATATCACCGTGCACTGCGGAATCCTCCACACCGCCAGACGCCCAAGTAAGATCATAACAAATCAGCCGGCCCTCCATCGAGAGACGCGGTGGTATAGAAATACAATACTAGCACGACAAGGCTATCACACGCAAACATAGGCAAGTTACACACAACTCAAGGTACTTTCATTTTATGTCAACAATACGGGTTTCAAACCCAAAATAATCCCTACTTTCATTCTTTCAAAAAGACCTCATTTTACGTAAAAGATACTAATACTCGTAGTATCAAAAACACATTTCCTTTTCAAACCAAATTACTTTACTTTCGTAAAAACCTTTACAAGACTTTTAAAATCAAGTACTCTATACTTTTTAAACCAAGTGCCTTTGTTTTAAAACAACATCAAGTATACTCTTTAAAACTCAAATACTTACTCTTTTCAAAACAAGTAACCTATACTTAAATCAAGTTACCATTTTAAAACCAATGATAAAACCATTCTTTTGCTTTCATAAAGTCGTTATAACTAACTTCCCATAAAGCTGTTATAACACTTTATGTTTTAAACCAATTTAATACAAAACCATGTCTCTCTTTAAACCAAAACTCTTTGATTCCTCAAGTCTCTTTTCTTTTAGAAATCAAGTTCCTTTTAAAGACCAAATACGCATTACTCGCGAATGAGGTTTCACAACTTTCTACACAATTCGAGTTCTTCATATATCATATCAAGTCAAATATAAGTCAAGTCCTTTATCTTTTAAAATCAATAAACCAACCAAATTCACTTAGAACATGTACGCTCACCGCACTACATAGTTCACAACAATCATGCTAGAAAAGATAGGAATAGGTTCACATACCTCGCGACGATTATCGACAATTAGCAAAACGCCCACGCATTTAACCTTGCTCGCCTTTTCCACCCTTCAAGTAGAATACGCTACTCGTAGTACTTCAACCTAAAAGGCCACAAAACTTCTATCAACCTCTAGATCTCTTCGTAGAGTAATTCTAGATACAAGATTCCTTATTCTACGGAAAATTCAAAGACCTCCCCGCAACCACATAAATCTCCTCTCTAACGAGGCCTGCTACCAAACCAACAATCCTGGGGGTTACACGCCTAACCTGACGTGTACAATTCTACTCCATAATAATACTACAAGTCTCATCAGAATACAAATCCTATGTAAATACAAATTCAATTCTTATCCATATTCATTCTACATATAGTATACTCAACTATACATTACTACAACATGTAATATCCAATTACAATAGGGACAAAGATCATTACCTCGATAAGCCCAAAATTATCCAAGTTTATAAGTCGATCCCGAGCAACGTTTAGCTCCAATTCCTTACGTTCCAACCCGCTCCAAGCAACCCTTAGAAGTTTCTAAACAACTTCTTAACACTTCAACCAAGCTTATGAAGATTTTCTAGGGTTTCATTTCATGACTATTGGAATAAAGTAGTATTTCCTGCTCCTAGTATTGAAATAACTTTGGAATACTACTAGGGATACTAGGCCAAGGTATTTGGGATTATACAATAATACCCAAAGTATTTTCTACTCAAGTGGGGAAGGGGACGAAAACAACTACAAAGGGAGGGAGTATTTTGCCTTGGAAGCTTAAGTGTGGGATGAAAATTGTCTTCAACCTAAGGGGTATATATAGAAGAATCAAGGGTCAAGATTAATGCAAGTGGGTGGTGAGGATGGATACATGTGTGTGGGTAGTTGGCCAACCAAGTGTTCACCACAAAGTGGGACAAGTGGCCACCACAAAATGGGCCACTTGTCCACCTAAAAACGCCCACTTGCTCTTCTCCACCCGCCAACATACACACGGGGTGACACGTGTCGCCCCCTACTCGTCCAAAATATTTCATCTTCCGAAAATATCCGTAATGCCAAAAATCAGAAAATAAAGTGGGCCCCACAAAATCGTAAATTTTCCCGTGGGCCCCACGTGACCAATTTCGGAAATAAAATTTCATAATACTCAAATATTCTAAAAAGTCCAAATACCAAATCTGGGAATCCAATTCCCATTAACGAACCTTTTTCCTTCACAAAATCCGGAAACTTTTCCGTCGAAAAATCACATCTTTCTTCCTTTCCAATTTTTGTGTCGTATTCTCGTACGTACGTCCTCATATACATACTCTGGAACTACGGGGTGTAACACTTATATTCCTATCTTTATATAAGTTATAGTTTCTTTGTTGTTAACTTCTTAGCAAGATCCAAATCTTTCTTTATATCTTATAGTCCATAATATACCTCCAATATATGTATAATATCCATATTTACATAATAAATCAACTTCACAAGGAGGTTAAGGTTCATTACCTCAAGATAGCCCAAAAACGTGACTGTCCAGATTTTTAGCTACTGCTTCGTCAGCTGAACTTGAAACATCGATAACTCTCTACTCCAGTGTCCTATCGACGAGTGGTTTATTGCGTTGGAAACTAGACTCGACGAAATTCATTTGAGGCTTTTGAAACACCCAAAAAATCCTTATATGCTAGGAGATATTCCCTTCCAAACTTGACTAAAAAATCTGCCCAAAACAGTTTCGAAAATCTGCCTACTCTCGGCCAAGGGAAGGTTTTTTTGAGGCTAGGGGTGTGAAATCTTGTCTAACTCTTGGTTAATAATCTTCCTAACACATTAAGGAAGAACACTTATAAGTTTAAGAATTTTTGGACAACATTTGGTTAGGGAGGGGGTTTGAACGAAATCAAGATAAGAAGGAGGGAGAGGAAATGTTTTTCAAGTCTTGTAATATGTTAAGTGTGGCTGATTTTCATCCACTAAGGGGGTTTATATAGCACAACCAAGGGTTGAGATTAACACATGTGTAAGGTAGAGATCATATGTGAAGGTTCCTTCCCACACTTGTCTTACTAAAGCCATGCAAGACCTTGACCATGCAAGACTTGCCCACTAAACTTAGCCAAATTCGCCCAAGCCAAGACTAGCCATGCAAGACTTTTGGCCACTTGTCTTGCCTACTTGTCCACTCAATTTCGTCCCACATGGCCCAATCTAGGGGTGACACTTGTCGCCCTCCTATTGGTCCAAAATATTTTATCTCTCGGAACAATTCCATAATCGTAAAAATATTATTGAAAACGTAAAATTTCCTTCACAAAGTTCGGAATAATTTTCGTCGGAAAACAATTCTATCAATCTTACCCTAATTAGGGTGTATATATTGTACGTACGTCCTCACATACATATTCCGGAACTACGCGGCATAACATTCTCCCCCCCTTAGAAAGATTCGTCCCGAATGTTCCTTCTAAGTCTCAAAACATACCTGTGCCGGTATAGTCTTCCCTCTATACTAACGAAACCAATTATGCCACTCATGGACACAATACAACGTACGCGCAAAAACTCATATCCGAGCCGACGAAGAATCATCTCTAAAGCGTATACAACACTATTAGCTCCACCCATGGTCCAAAGGATATTTTCTTCACATCCTTACTTATAAAAAGAATACTTCCATCTGCTTAACACATCTTCGCCTCTTTTCTTACTCATCGTACTCTCCTCGTACACTCGAACTGTTCCTAATATACGTATCACGTGAGGGCGTACATACAAAAGTTTAAGCCTTGAGTAGGCAAAGGGACACAAATGTGCACAACTAGTGAAAAGAATTGTTTTTCGACGAAACGTTTTCCGGACTTTGCGAAGGGAAAATTACGGTTGCAACATTTATAATTTTTGCGGATTTTTCCGAGAGATAAAATATTTTGGACCAACGAGAGGGAGACACTTGTCACCCTCAAGTGGGCGGGATGGTGGACGAATAGATGGCACGTTTTTGTGGCCAAAAACATTGGTCAAGGTTAGGTAGGATATTTTGTGATATTTGTGTGGTAGATAGATAAGGTGGGACCCACACAACACTTGTCCAAATCTCATCCATCCACTTGCTTTGATCTTGGCCATTGGTTTTCCTATAAATACCCCTCAAGTGCAAGACTTATTCTTCATCCTAACTTGATAAATTCCAAGGCAAAAATCCCTCTCCCCCCTTAGTGTAGTTTTCGTCCAAAGTCCCCCTCCCCCTTTGAGCGGCCCTCGGCCGAAACCCCCCCCCCCCCCCCCTTTCTAAGTTGTTCTCGTGAAACCCCCCCCCCCTTGGTAGAAAAGTATTCTCCAAGTGTTGTTACTATTCCAAAATATCTTGGCCCAAATACCTTGTAGTATTCCCAAAGTTACCTCTATACTAAAAGCCCGGAAAATACTACTATACTTCCTTTAGTCACTAAACGAAACCCTAGGGAAAAATCTTCATAGTTGGTTGAAGTATTAAGTAGAAGTTGTGTAGAACTTCTAAGGGTTTCTTGGAGCGAATTGGAGCGTACAGAATAAGAGCTAAACCTTGCTCAGGATCGACTTGTAAACTTGGATAATTTTGGGCTTTTCGAGGTAAATATATTGTCCTTCTATTGTAATTGGAAATTACATACTGTAGTAGTATAGAAATGAGTATAAGACGTATATAAGGATGGTATAAAAGAAGAGAACTGAACTGTACTTACATAGGACTGTATTTACAGTAGACTTGTGTAGTTGGACGGGTAGGGAAGTGCTGCCCAATTTTCCATAA
The DNA here is from genome assembly GCA_029844215.1 of Przewalskia tangutica. Taxonomy (NCBI): domain Eukaryota; kingdom Viridiplantae; phylum Streptophyta; class Magnoliopsida; order Solanales; family Solanaceae; genus Przewalskia; species Przewalskia tangutica. The sequence continues at coordinate 48,264 of JAQGDG010000357.1, forward strand.
AATAAGGAATCTTGTATCTAGAATTATTCTACGGAGTAGTCTAGACGTTGATAGACTTATATGACCGTTATAGGTTGAAGTACTGCGAGTAGCGTATTCTACTCGAAGGGTGGAAAAGGCTAGCAGGATTACAGTACTTTGGAGCTATTTGCTAATTGTCGGTAATCGTCGCAAGGTATGTGATTCTTCCTATCCTCTTGAGCATGATATTTTAAAAGAATATATATAGTACTGAGACGACGTGTGTTAATCGAACGTGGTTTTACTTCGATGTCTTTTGACTTGAGTTTTAAATAATAAAGAATCTTGAAGTATTTCAAAAGAATTAAGAATCGTTTTTTAAAGAAGAGTAATACTTGGTTTTGAAAGCTTAAGAGTTATACTAGCTTTATGGGAAGTTAGGTATAACGTCTTAAGAGAGATATAAAGAATGGTTTATTGATCTTAAAAGATAAGAGACTTGACTTAATTGAATTGATATGAATTTTATTAAAAAGTGTGAAACCTCATTCGTGAGTAATTAGTATTTGGTCTTTAAAAGAATAATGTTTTACTGATTTCGGAAATGAGAATAAGTATCGAACGAACCACTGCAGCGTTAATAAAGGAAAATGTATTGACAATTAAGTAATTATATTAAAACCAGTAGAAACCTCCATCTGCATAGAAGCTAAGATAAGACAATATTGTATTACATTTCCTAGATCATGACTGCTTTAATAAGACTGTTATAAACAAGATTAACCTACTCACAATTAAGGCATATGTTACTCAAATTATTTTAAAAGAGAATTATGTTATTAAGTGATTAAGACTATGAACTACGAAACCTTTCGAAAATAAGAGACGTGAATATTTGAAATTAGGCAAACTTGAACTTTGGAAAAGAATGTTGTTACTTGATTTTAAAAAGGAAAGTATGGAAGTTGTTTTGGTCTACTTAAAATGTTAGTCACTCTATTTTTATAATACGGGCATCGGGTGACCTTTGTAAAAGAAATGGATCTTTTAAGAAGAAGTTAACGTACGTAGTACTTTGGGGTTAAAACCTGGACTTTGGCATAAAATGAAAGTACCTTGAGTTGTGTGTAACTTGCCTATGTTTGCGTGTGATAGCTTTGTCGTGCTAGTATTGTGTTTCTATGCCACCGCGTCTCTCAATGGAGGGCCGGCTGATTTGTTATGATCTTACTTGGACGTACCGACAGTGACGGAGGATTCCACGGGTACGCTTCTGTTGATAGTGTTATTCCATGGACTAGCTCTCCATGAGGTTTTACTGATTCGGCTTTGGTATCTGGTAGTTGGCTCTGGTACTTGCCCCGAAGTCGTGGCTGATTCGGCTTTGGTATCCGTAGTTAGCCTTCGTACTTGCCCTGCTCGCTAAGTGGAGAAGTCTCGTGATACAACCTGGTATCCGTAGTTAGCCCTCGATTTCCCGGCCACCACGTGACACGCTTTGGTATCCGTAGTTGGCTTCGTACTTGCCCCGTGTCGCCTTCGTGGTTTGGTTGTATAGTATTGTTAGTACGCTTTGGTATCCGTAGTTGGCTTTCGTACTTGCCCCGGCCAGTTGATGATGTTGCTTTGGTATCTGGTAGTTAGCCTTCGATTGCCTCAGACGGCTTTATGACACACAGTGGGACTCGTGTTCATGTGTACTCCTCGTGTTATTATATCATAGATCACAAGAATGGCGAAGGTATTCCACGGGCATGATTGATGTTGTGGGCGAGGGAAACCGTACCAAAAAGATAGGCCTCCGGAGTGAATGGAGCTTCTTCCCAAAAACTGAACAGAGATCCTAAGAGCAAGGATCACCAACCTGTGTACCTAACACCTGCGGGCATGAACGCAGCACCCGAAGGGGGTCAGTACTGTTATACCCCGTATTTCCAGAGTATGTACGTGAGGGCGTACGTACAAATGTTTTTAGCCTTAAGTAGGCATTAGGGACGAAATTTGGGCACAACTAGCGAAAAGAATCGTTTTCCGACGAAACGTTTTCCGGATTTCATAAGGGAAAATACGGTTGCAACATTTATAATTTTTGCGGATTTTTCCGAGAGATGAAATATTTTGGACCAACGAGAGGGTGACAAGTGTCACCCTCAAGTGGGCGGAAATTGATGGACGAACTTGGCACGTTTTTGGCCTTTTTTTTTTGGTCAAGGATTAGGTAGGATATTTTGAGATATTTGTGTGGTAGATTTATAAGGTGGGACCCACACAACACTTGTCCAAATCCTCACCCTACACTTGCCCACCACTTGTCTTAATCTTGGCCATTGATTGGCCTATAAATACCCCTCAAATGCAAGACTTATTCTTCATCCACAAATCATTTTTCCAAGTCTAAAAATCCCTCCCCTCTTAGCAAAGCTCTCGTCCAAATATCTCCCCCTCCCCCTTTGTGAGGCCTTGGCCGAAACCCCCCCCCTATGCCTAAGTTGTTTTCGTAAAATACCCCCCCTTGGTAGAAAAGTACTCTCCAAGTATTGTTACTATTCCAAAATACCTTGGCCCAAATACCTTATAGTATTCCAAGGTTACACCTATACTAAAAGCCCAGAAATACTATTATACTTCCCTTTAGTCACAAAACGAAACCCTAAGGAAAATCTTCATAGCGGGTTGAAGTATTAAGAAGAAGTTGCGTAGAACTTCTAAGGGTTGTTTGGAGCAGGTTGGAGCGTTCAGAATAGGAGCTAAACGTTGCTCAGGATCGACATTAAAACTTGGATAATTTTGGGCTTATCGAGGTAAATACTCTTGTCCTTCTATTGTAATTGGGAATTACATACTGTAGTAGTATAGAATGAGTATAAGATACATAGAAGGATATTAAAGAAGAGAATTGAACTGTAATAGAAGGATATTACAGAAAAGAATTTAACTGAAATCACATCGTAAGAATATTAAAGAAGAAGACCGAATCAGATTTACATAGACCGTATTTACGAGAATTGTAGTTTGACGGTAGGGAGGTGCTGCCCAATTTTCCGTAGAAAAAGTAATCTTTATCTAGAATTATTCTACCGAGTAGTCTAGACGTTGATAGACTTGTATGACCGTTATAGGTTGAAGTACTGCAAGTAGCGTATTCTACTCGAATGGTGGAAAGGGCTAGCCGGATTACAGTACTTTGGAGCTATTTGTTAATAGTCGATAATCGTCGCGAGGTAAGTGATTCTTCCTATCCTCTTGAGCATGATATTTTAAAAGAATATATATATATAGTACGGTAGACGTACGTGTGTTAACTGAACGTGGTTTTACTTCGATGTCTTTTGACTTGAGTTTTAAATAATAAGAGTCTTGAAGTATTTCAAAAGAATTAAGAATCGCTTTTGAAAGAAGAGTAATACTTTTTGAAAGAGTTATACTAGCTTTATGGAAAGTTAGGTATAACAACTTAAGAGAGATAAAAAGAATGGTTTATTGACTTTAGAAGTTAAGAGACTTGATCTTAAAAGATAAGCGACTTGACTTAATTGAATTGATATGAATTTTGTTAAAAAGTGTGAAACCTCATTCATGAGTAATGAGTACTTGGTTTTTAAAGAATAATGTTTTACTGATTTCAGAAATTAGAATACGTATCGAACGAACCACTGCAGCGTTAATAAAGGAAAATGTATTGACAAGTAAGTAATTATATTAAAACCAGTAGAAACCTCCATCTGCATAGAAGCTAAGATAAACAAAATTGTATTACATTTCCTAGATCATGGTTGCTTTAATAAGGATTGTTATAAACAAGAATAACTTACTCACACATAAGGCATATGTTACTCAAATTGTTTTAAAAGAGAATTATGTTATTAAGTGATTAAGACTATGAACTACGAAACCTTTCGAAAATGAGAAACTTGGGTATTTGAAATTAGGCAAACTTGAACTTTTGGAAAAGAATGTTGTTACTTGACTTTAAGAAGGAAAGTGTTTTGGTTTAAAAAGAAGGGCATAATATTGCCTTAGTTGATTTTAAAAAGGAAAACATGGTATTATCATAATCTGTCTTAAAAGAGCGTTTAAATGTTATGGTCAATTCTATACCGCATTTATGGGATGAACCGGGAATGTATTTCACACGACACCGCGTTCATGAGATGAACCGGGAATGTATTCCATACGATTCCATCTCGAGTCCCATGAGATGGGCCGAGACATGTGCGATACCTATCGAGTCCCATGAGATGGGCCGAGACATGTGCGATACCTATCGAGTCTCATGAGATGGGTCGAGACATGTGCGATACCTATCGAGTCCCATGAGATGGGCCGAGACATGTGCGATACCTATCGAGTCCCATGAGATGGGCCGAGACATGTGCGATTCCTATCGAGTCCCACGAGATGGGCCGAGACATGTATTCTATACGATTCCTTTCGAGTCCCATGAGATGGGCCGAGACATGTATTCCACACGATTCCACCTCGAGTCCCATGGGATGGGCCGAGACATGTTATACGTATCACACGATTTATACCTAGACTGCCGACGGGAAGGAGTTCCACGCACGAGGATGACTTTGAGGCGTGAGTCCCCGACTTGACATGACTGTTTTATGTTGCGAATCGTAGTTTTGTTATCATACATGTCTCTGCTTTATTTTAGATCGTTATGATTTCATTTACGATTTTTCACATACTGGTACTGCCAGATCGACTCTTCGGGCTGCGTTCATGCCGCAGTAGAGGTACACCGTTGTTGATCCTCGCTCATAGGATCACATTCAACAGATTGGGAAGCTCCGCTTTCTCGAGGCTTATCTTTGTATGTTTCCGAGTTGTAGGTTCTTGTACATTCTGTGGTATGGCGGGCCCCGCCCCATCATAGGTGTTGTTACATTCTTAGGTCTGCAGTAATCTTGCAGTGCGCAGTTTGTAAATGGGGATATAACTGTTCAAAGTTTTATTATATATACATGCCGAAAGGCGATATTTTCATGGATAAACTGTTCTCATTTTATAATTGTTTCATGTCTTATTTTATATTCCGCTGATTACTCTGATGTATGACTACTTGGGTGCCCGGGTAAGGCACCAGTCACGGGCCCGAGTTCGGGTCGTGACAAAAGTGGTATTAGAGCAGTTAATCCTCGGAAAGTGTCTACAGACCGTGTCTAGTAGAGTCTTGATTATCGCTGTGTTGTGCACCACATCTATAATCAAGAGGCTGCAAGACATTTAGGATTGGTTTCCATTCTTCTCATTCTGAGATCGTGCCTTAGAGCTGTGTTATAAGTTGGACCCCTCTGACGTATCTCGTTTTTACCAGTTATGCCTCCGCGCAAGGCAACCCGGGCCCAGATGGGCAAGGCAGCCGGGGGAGCTTCTAGTAGGATACAGAGGAGTACGGGGGCGCAGGCCCAGTCATTACCTGAGATAGTGCTTCAGACGGCAAGTTTTGCGACGCCGCCAAATTTCAAAGAGTTAGGGCCGCAGCGGTCGCTGAGACCACTGCACTGAGCCTCCATCCCACACCGCGCAGGAGTTGGGGTACAAAGAGATGGCCCGCCATCGCCGTGATCGTGGCTGCATACGAGGATAGGCCGACGCAGCAGCCTGATAGTACCCATGGTTCACCCGAGATCGGATAGTTTGAGGCTACGGACTTTCGAGTTATAGCCCGCCGAGTTCTACGTCGAGGCACGAGGATGATCCGCAGGAGTTCATTCGGCGATTCTGACGGATCATGAGAGTGATCAAGGCTTCGAGACCGAGTCGGTGGTCTTAGGTTCGCATCGGTGCGTGATCATTGCCGATCGGTTTGATTCGTGGGAGCTGTCCCGGGGAGAGTATGCACTTCCAGCCGTATGGGACGAGTTCTCAGGGGCATTTCTTGCACATTTCTTGCCTCCACAGATGAGAAGGGCTAGGGCCGACAGATTTTTGACGTTGAGGCAGACCGGGCGCACGCTCGAGTACAATGTGAGTTTGACTCATTAGCTCGTGACGCCCCGCATTGGTAGCCGACATGGAGGACGAGTACACCGCTACATCACCGGCTTGATGACTACTTGGCAGAGGCTTGTTCAGGTGTAGCTCTTCAGCCAGGCATGGACATTGCCCGCATGCAGGCTTATGCACTTGGATGTGAGGAGCGGAGAGGTCGACGGAATGACCGAGATCAGCAGAAGAGGGCCAGGACAGCAGGGTCCTTTGGTAACTTTCGAGGCGGACCGCCTCAGCAGCAGGTTAGTTATGTACCTCCGCCCGATGCAGTGGTCCTCCGCGCCTTCGTGACGTTCGTGGTATTCGAGCCGGCTGGTCGAGCTCCGTGGCTTCCGTTCACAGGTATACATGGGTTCTAGCCAGTCGGGTTCATGCTTTCCTCAGTGTGCACGATGCGGCAAACGTCATCCCGGGGAGTGTCGTCTTCTTACTGGTGCTTGTTTCACCTGCGGCCGTCAGGGCCATGTGACGGGCGATCACCCTAAAAGGAGGGATACAGGTAGAATGACGCAGCCTACCGGGTCAGTAGCAGGATCATCGCCTTCTACAGCTATGCGCCCTGCAGGGCAGGCCTATGATTAGAGTGGAGCAGATGGTACAGGTATATTCTTACCCCTCTAGAGACTAGTATGCATTGATGATGTGATGAAATGCTAAGTATTATGTTCTGATAGAATTATGTTAAAATTGTGTTTAGAAACATGGTTAGTTAGAAGGGTAAGTTTGGGGACAGGGAAAGTGTGAGCCTTAGAGTTTTATACGTTGAGACCTTAGATGCGAGGCCATCTTGAGTAAAAGATTTATGTTTGTGTTGACCTTTATCAGAGTGCATAGTATACGTGGGATATATTTTTTTGTGATAAGTCCCTGGGTGGTATGAAATGAAAGAGGGTAGTTGAGCTAAGAAGACCACTAGGTTTTCGTGACTTGATTTGTGAGATTGTTCCGGATCGGGGGAACAAGTGTTTAGCGCGATAGCGGGTCGGGTTGAGGACCAATTGCGGGTCAACCCGCGACCGGAAATGTGGTGGGGTCAGTTCGAGGTGGTCCCTCCAGGTGGCAGGGTCACGAGGGTGCTAGGCCCAGGTTTAGGTAACCATCGTATGAGTTCGTGGATATGATCGACCAAAATCGGATCGTTAAGGCCGGGAATGGCCTTAAAGGAGATTGAGGCTAGTAAGATGACCAAGTTTGGAGGTTGTGACTCCAGAGATTTTGGAAACTGAAGCGATGACTGAAGTATGGTACGTATACTAGAAAGAGTTCAAGTGTTCGAGAAGAGTACGACGAGTGAGGAAAGAAGTGAACGTGTGTTAGCAGAATAAAGAGATCATTTTGTTGTGAAGTGCAGATGCGAAGGGAGTATCCTTTAGACCAGGGTGGGAGCTTTTGTAATGCTAGAGGTGATTTCTCGTGGACTTGGGTTAAGTATTTTTCGCGTATGTTATTTCGTGGCCAGGTGTGGCGTTGGCAACTTGTTAGAGGAACTTTATCGTTATCTGTCTTGAGAAGGAACATTCAGGACGAATGTTTCTAAGGAGGGGAGAATGTTATGCCCCGTATTTCCAGAGTATGTACGTGAGGGCGTACGTACAAAAGTTTTTAGCCTTAAGTAGGCATTAGGGACGAAATTTGGGCACAACTAGCGAAAAGAATCGTTTTCCGACGAAACGTTTTCCGGACTTTGCGAAGGGAAAAATACGGTTGCAACATTTATAATTTTTGCGGATTTTTCCGAGAGATGAAATATTTTGGACCAACGAGAGGGTGACAAGTGTCACCCTCAAGTGGGCGGAAATTGATGGACGAACTTGGCACGTTTTTGGCCTTTTCTTTTTGGTCAAGGATTAGGTAGGATATTTTGTGATATTTGTGTGGTAGATTGATAAGGTGGGACCCACACAACACTTGTCCAAATCCTCACCCTACACTTGCCTACCACTTGTATTAATCTTGGTCGTTGATTGGCCTATAAATACCCCTCAAATGCAAGACTTATTCTTCATCCACAAATCATTTTTCAAGTCTAAAAATCCCTCCCCTCTTAGCAAAGCTCTCGTCCAAAGAGCTCCCCCTCCCCCTTTGTGAGGCCTTGGCCGAAACCCCCCCCCCCCCTTTGCCTAAGTTGTTTTCGTAAAATACCCCCCCTTGGTAGAAAAGTATTCTCCAAGTATTGTTACTATTCCAAAATACCTTATAGTATTCCAAGGTTACACCTATACTAAAAGCCCAGAAATACTATTATACTTCCCTTCAGTCAAAAAGCGAAACCCTAAGGAAAATCTTCATAGCGGGTTGAAGTATTAAGAAGAAGTTGCGTAGAACTTCTAAGGGTTGTTTAGAGCAGGTTAGAGCGTTCAGAATAGGAGCTAAACATTGCTCAGGATCGACATTAAAACTTGGATAATTTTGGGCTTATCGAGGTAAATACTCTTGTCCTTCTATTGTAATTGGGAATTACATACTGTAGTAGTATAGAATGAGTATAAGATACATAGAAGGATATTACAGAAGAGAATTGAACTGTAATAGAAGGATATTACAGAAAAGAATTTAACTGAAATCACATCAGAAGAATATTAAAGAAGAAGACCGAATCAGATTTACATGTGATCATTTGTACAGTAGAATTGTAGTTTGTGGGTGGGAGGTGCCCAATTTTCCGTAGAATAAGGAATCAGATCTAGAATTATTCTATCGAGTAGTCTAGACGTTGCTAGACTTGTATGACCGTTATAGGTTGAAGATCGCAAGTAGCGATTCTACTCGGCGGTGGAAAGGGCTAGCCGGACATGATTTTGGAGCTATTTGCTAATAGTCGATAATCGTCGCGAGGTATGTGATTCTTCCTATCCTCTTGAGCATGATATTTTAAAAGAATATATATATAGTACGGTGACGCGTCGTGTGTTAACTGAACGTGGTTTTACTTCGATGTCTTTTGACTTGAGTTTTAAATAATAAGAGTCTTGAAGTATTTCAAAAAGAATTAAGAATCGCTTTTGAAAGAAGAGTAATACTTTTTGAAAGAGTTATACTAGCTTTATGGGAAGTTAGGTATAACAACTTAAGAGAGATAAAAAGAATGGTTTATTGACTTTAGAAGTTAAGAGACTTGACCTTAAAAGATAAGCGACTTGACTTAATTGAATTGATATGAATTTTGTTAAAAAGTGTGAAACCTCATTCATGAGTAATGAGTACTTGGTTTTTAAAGAATAATGTTTTACTGATTTCGGAAATGAGAATAAGTATCGAACGAACCACTACAGCGTTAATAAAGGAAAATGTATTGACAAGTAAGTAATTATATTAAAACCAGTAGAAACCTCCATCTGCATAGAAGCTAAGATAAGACAAAATTATATTACATTTCCTAGATCATGGTTGCTTTAATAAGGATTGTTATAAACAAGAATAACCTACTCACACATAAGGCATATGTTACTCAAATTGTTTTAAAAGAGAATTATGTTATTAAGTGATTAAGACTATGAACTACGAAACCTTTCGAAAATGAGAAACTTGGGTATTTGAAATTAGGCAAACTTGAACTTTTGGAAAAGAATGTTGTTACTTGACTTTAAGAAGGAAAGTGTTTTGGTTTAAAAAGAAGGGCATAATATTGCCTTAGTTGATTTTAAAAAGGAAAACATGGTATTATCTTAATCTGTCTTAAAAGAGCGTTTAAATGTTATGGTCAATTCTATACCGCGTTCATGGGATGAACCGGGAATGTATTTCACACGACACCGCGTTCATGGGATGAACCGGGAATGTATTCCATACGATTCCATCTCGAGTCCCATGATATGGGCCGAGACATGTGTGATACCTATCGAGTCCCATGAGATGGGCCGAGACATGTGCGATACCTATCGAGTCCCATGAGATGGGCCGAGACATGTGCGATACCTATCGAGTCCCATGAGATGGGCCGAGACATGTGCGATACCTATCGAGTCCCATGAGATGGGCCGAGACATGTGCGATTCCTATCGAGTCCCACGAGATGGGCCGAGACATGTATTCCATACGATTCCTATCGAGTCCCATGAGATGGGCCGAGACATGTATTCCACACGATTCCACCTCGAGTCCCATGGGATGGGCCGAGACATGTTATACGTATCACACGATTTATACCTAGACTGCCGGCAGTGAGGAAGGAGTTCCACGGGCATGAGGGATGACTTTGAGGGCGTGAGTCCCTGACTTGACATGATTGTTTTTATGTTGTGAACTGTATTTTTGTTATCATACATGTCTCCTGTTTTATTTTAGACTGTTATGATTTCATTTACGATTTTTCGCCACATACTTGGTACTGTTAGATCGACCTCCCGGGGCCGCGTTCATGCCGCAGTAGGTACACCGGTTGTTGATCCTCGCCATGGGATCACAGCCAACATATTGGGAAGCTCCGTTTCTCCGGAGGCTTATCTTTTGGTATGTTTCCCTGAGTTGTAGGTTCTTGTACATTCAGGGGTATGGCGGGGCCCTGTCCCGTCATAGGTGTTGTTACATTCTTAGAGGTCTGTAGTACTGTTGTAGGCAGGTTTGTAAATGGGGATGTAACTGTTCAAAGTTTTATTATATGTACATGCCGAAAGGCGATATTTTCATGGGTAAACTGTTCTCATTTTATAATTGTTTCATGTCTTATTTTATATTCCACTGATTACTCTGATGTATGACTACTTGGGTGCCCGGTAGTCACCAACACGCCCGGTTCGGTCGTGACAAGTACAACAAAAATTTAGTATGGAATGTAAATAAGGTGCAACAACCAAATCATAACTGTATAAAAGAATGTCATTTTAACTCCTGAAATCAATCGTATATTAACCGTTCCTTTCCTTATTTCAATAAGAATTAACATCATATTCTTACATACATACTTAGGAATTTAATCAAGTTTTTCCACATAACTTACATATCTTACATAACATAATCCGGCCCTTTATGGAGGGACTTCTTATTTGGAAGCTTACTTTGATTATCCATATGTGATAACGTAATTGTTACACCCCGTAAGTCCTGGACATGTATAAGAGAATGTACGTAAGGAATCAAGACTTGGAAATTGGTACGAAAGAAAGAATTGTTTTTCCGACGGAAAATCTTCCGAGCGTCGGAAAGGAAAAATGTTCGTTGTTGAGAATTGGATTCTCAAAATGTATTATTTGAGGATTATGGAACTTTTAACATTATAGAAATTTATTTTGCGGATTTGGTCATGTGGGGCCCACCCGAGGAATTTTATATTTTTGTGGGGCCCACGAGGGTTACGAAATTTTATGGACGAATGGGAGGGCGACACGTGGCACCCCCCACATTTTGTTCTTGGACGAATTGGAGTAAGGGTAAAATGGTCATTGACCATCTTGGAAGATAAGTCTTCAATCTTGATATTGTTGACCAAGGTCAACTTGCCACTTGGGCTTGATCCTAGTGAAACTCATCCTAGCCTCACATTTGTGATAACCTAAGCCTTCCATTGTGTTATATAAGTATACCCAACTAGTAGCAAGACTAGCTCTTTAACACTTAGAAAAAATTTCACATGTTCTTGCACACTACTAGTGCTCTCGGCTTTGACACTTTATCCACACAAAAACTTTTAGTTTGTGATCCATAATTCACAAGACTTAAACCCAAGGTTCCTAAGAGTATTATAAGGTTATCTCAATAGAAAGATTTCGGAAAAACGACGTTTTCACGTTAGTCGCAAGGCGGAAACTTAAGGAGTTCTTCAACTTTGAGTTGGAACTTGAAGATGGGTTCTTCATAGGCTTCTAAGGAGTGCTTGGAGCGGATTGGAACTTAAGGAAAGGAGCTAAGAATTTGCTAAGGCGCGACTTTGAATCTTGGAAATTTTAAGGGCTTGTAAAGGTATAAATTTTGTCGTTTTAGTAGTTAAGACTTACTTATTGTTGTAGCTATGGATATTGCAAGCATGAGTTATATAGTATGAAGTTTGATAAGTATATTGGCTATTGGAACCCTAATCCGAAAACTAGCATGTTTAACCTTAAGATTACAATTCAAGTCGATTATTAGTTTAAGTCGTCGCATGTTGTATAAAGAAGGAAATTGTAGTTGTTGAAGTTGGTTATGACTATATAACATGTTAGACCTTAGAACTTGGAATTGGAAAAGGATTGGAAAAGACTTTGAATTGTTGGTTATTGTTGGCCGAGAATGGCTAGTGAGTTTTAAACTACTTGGTATGAATTGTGGGGCGGAATTTTACATGTATTGTAAGGCGTGTAATCCCCTTTGGTTGGTTGTTGTTTTGAGCCTTAAATGTGGCATGTTTGGTTATTGTATTCGGCCTTGAAAAAGGTGGCAAAGTGAGTAGAAACAAAGGAAGTGCTGCCCGATTTTCCGTAAAATTAGAGACCGTATACTTAGTATTATTCTACGTTAGAGACTAGAAGTTGATAGTCTTGTTGTGACCATTATAGGTTGACACTTCTACGTACGGCGTATTCGGCTTAGCTTGTGGATTTAACCGAAAAGGTATGTGGACTATCTCCTCTTCTAGCATGATTCCTTAAGATAAAGAAAGTATATCCTACTCCTTAAATGATCCATTCTGTTATACCCCGTATTTCCTGAGTATGTACGTGAGGACGTACGTACAAAAGTTTAGCCTTAGTTAGACACTTTGGACGAAAATATTGTGCACAACACTCGAAAAGAATCATTTTCCGACGAAACATTTTCCAAAGCTTGCGTAGGGAAAATTCCGGCTATGTCATTAATAATTTTTGCGGATTTTTCTGAGAGATGAAACATTTTGGACCAACGAGAGGGTGACACTTGTCACCCTCAAGTGGACGGCAAACATGGGCTTGTTTGGACGATTTTGTGGCTTTCCTTTGGTCAAGGTTAGGTAGGATATTTTGTGTAGTAGATGGATAAGGACACTTGGGTAAATCCTCACCCTACACTTGCATAGCACTTGGCTTCATCTTGACCATTGGTTGGCCTATAAATATGTTATACCCCGTATTTCCAGAGTATGTACGTGAGGGTGTACGTACAAAAGTTAGCCTAAGTAAAAGACCTTGGACGAAAAAGTTTGTGCACAACACTCGAAAAGAATCGTTTTTCGACGAAACGTTTTACTAAACTCGCGTAGGGTAAATTCCGGCTATATCATTTATAATTTTTGCGGATTTTTCCGAGAGACGAAACATTTTGGACCAACGGGAGGGTGACACTTGTCACCCTCATTAGACGGCAATTGGGCTATTGTTTGGCACGTTTTTTGTGCCTTTGCACAAGTCAAGGAGTTGGTAGGATATTTTGTGCAGTAGATGGATAAGGACACTTGCCTAAATCTTCACCCTACACTTGCCTTGCACTTGGCATCATCTTGGCCATTGGTTGGCCACTTCTTGACCTATAAATACCCCCTTAAGATGAAGAGTTCTTCATCCACAAATCATTTCAAGTCTTGAAAAATCCTCCCTCTCTCTAAGCCTTCGTCCAAGCCTCCTCTTTCCCCACCCTCGAGAAGGCCTTGGCCGAATACCCTCTAAAGAAGCCCTAGCCAAACACTACCCTCCCTTGGTAGAAAAGTTGTCTTCCAAATACCCTAGCCCAATTCCCTTATAGTATCTTAGTAGAAGTTGTTGGGAACTTCTAGGTTCTTGGAGCTATCGGAGCGCATAAATTAGGAGCTAAACCTTGCTCAGGAGCGACTTTTATCTAGGATATTATTAGGCTTACCGAGGTAAATAATCTTATCCTTCTTTTGTAAATAGAGAATACATACTGTAGAAGTATAGGATAAGTATAAATACTTAGAAGGATATTAAAGAATAGAATTGAATCGTATCACGCAGAAGGGTTTAAAGAAGAATAATAGAATCAGATTTACATGACTGTTTTCACAATGAGACTTGAGTAGCTCACCGGTAGGGAAATGCTGCCCGACTTTCCGTAGAATATAGAACCTCTCGCTTAGAATCACATGTAATAGTCTAGACGTTGATAGACGTATTTGACTATTATAGGCTGATTCTCTGCGCGCGACATATTCGACTTGGCAGGTGGATTTCGCCGAGGAGGTATGTGATTCTTCCTACACTCTTGAGCATGATATTTTAAATATATATATATAGTACGGTAGACGTACGAGTGTTAACTGAATAATAACTACGGCAATGTCTTTTGACTTAAGCCTGAATAATAACTACGGCAATGTCTCTTGACTTAAGCCTGAATAATAAAAGATCTTGAGGCATTTCAAAAGAATACTGAATCCTTTTTAACAGAAGAGAAACAGTTGGTTTTTTTTTTACAGAAGCTTAAGAGTTATACTAGCTTTATGAGAAGTTAGGTATAACCACTTAAGAAGATAAAAAGAACTGTTTACTTAATTGCTTATAAAAACCTTGTATTGATTTCTGTAAGGTGTAGTAAGATTGTTTGATAAATAGACATACTATGATGCTATGTGTGTTAGTGTCTTGTGATGTTGTGAAAGGGGACATTCTTGTTGTGCTTACGTTGCTGACAAGAAGTCGCTTATATCGTTATTATATCACCTACCCTTGATCGGTTATACCGGTGGCTTGCCACCCTTGATGCGGTCTATACGGCCTACGCGTCCGCGAGACTACGCGAGTCGCGGAGCCGCAGGATTGATCATTCCGGTGTTTTAGCCCGACGCGGGGATGCCCTATGCGCGTCCGTGTGACTATGCGGTCTATTGAGACTATGCGGATCGCGGAGTCCGTGAGGGTACCGGGGTTAGCTACCCCGACGCGAGGAATACCTCACGCGGTCCGTGTGACCTGCGCGATCGCGGAAGTCCAGACTAAGCGAGTTCTTTTGGTAGTTCTGGTGGACGGCCAAAGATCGCCTAGATTTGCACCCCACCACCTCGTGAGCACTCCCACATCATCACAAGACAGCCGAGTATTCGGCGTGTCGTGGCCCGTGACTTGGATTTGTGGTAGCAAGGGTGCTAACCGATCGAGGTCCGCTTCGTGTGTCCGTGGCGTGTTCCATTCGTGGGTTGCAGATTACCCAGAGCTTGCTACACCTGTGGCCAGCAGGGTCATTTTGCGAGAGTCTGTCCGAGCAGAGGCAGCGCTGATGGTAGGGGTCAACTGCAGGTCGATTCGCTTCTTCATCCCCGACAGCCACTCGCCCGAGGGCGTACTCATGGGCCAGCAGGTCGCGGCAGAGGTCGTGGGCGCGGTCCAGCTTCTAGCGGTCCTCGAATCGCATTTATGCCTTGTCCACCGGGCAGACGGTGAGGCCTCACCGATGTCGCCACGTACCTTATCGCCTCCGACATGATGTGTATGCCTTGATAGATCCGGTTCTACTCCCTATATATCTCCCCTTGTTGCTAGTAGGATAGGGATAGAGCCTGAGTCCATAGACCCTTTCGAGGTAGCTACGCCAGTGGGTGATTCGGTGGTAGCTCGGCGGGTATATAGAGCTTGTCCAGTGACCATATACAGTCGTCAGACCCTAGCCGACTTGATAGAGTTGGATATGACTGATTTCGACGTGATCATGGGTATGGATTGGCTAGCTTCTTGCTACGCCCATGTAGACTGCAGGGAGAGAGTAGTACGGTTCCAGTTTCCTGAGGAGCCGGTTGTTGAGTGGGAGGGGAACACTGTATCGCCGAGGGGTAGGTTTATTTCCTACCTCAAGGCTAGGAAGATGGTGCAGAAGGGGTACATCTACCATCTCGTTCGTGTTTGATATCGAGGTCGCAGCGCGATTTCCATCGGCCCGTGAGTCGAGAGTTCCCAGACGTGTTTCCAGACGACCTCCCGGGTATCCCTCCTGAAAGGGATATTGAGTTTTGTATCGATGTCTTTGCGACACTCGCCTATTTCCATTCCGCCATACGTAATGGCACCGCCGAAGTTGAGAGAGTGAAGGACCACCGCGAGATTTCTTTGGAGAAGCGGCTTCATCGACCTAGTGTTTCTCCCGGGAGCGCCGATTGTTTGTGAAGAAGAAGGACGACGCCGCGCACGTGTGTTGATTACGGTGAACAAGGTGACCATTAAGAATGTATACCCTTCCTGTGATTGATGATTTGTTCGACCACCGCAGGTGTGAGATGTTTCTCCAAGATTGATCTGCGATCGCTATCATCAGTGCACGAGTCGAGAGGTGGATGTCCCTAGATCGCATTCCGACCCGTGACGCATTATGAGTTTAGTGGTCATGTCTTTGGTTGACCAATGCTCCGGCGGTATTCATGGATTTGATGACCCGAGTGTTCAAACCATTTTTGGACACGTTTGTGATAGTGTTCATCGATGATATCTTGGTTTATTCTCGCTCACAGCAGGAGCATGCAGAGCATTTGAGGACTGTGCTGACAGTTCTCCAGGACCAGCAGTTATACGCCAAGTTTTCCAAATGTGAGTTTTGGTTAACTTCGGTGGCTTTTCTTGGGCATATTGTCGTACGATGGCATTCGAGTGGATACGACCAAGATCGAAACGATCAGACTTGGCGTTATACCGTATTTCCAGTATGTACGTGGGGCGTGCGTAGAAAATTTGAGCCTTAAGTTAGGCAAAGGACCGAATTTGGGCACAAGTGCCGAATAGAGTCGTGTTTCGACGAAACGTTTCCACAGCTTTAGTAGGGAAAAATCCCGCGATGTCATTTATAATTTTTTCGGATTTTTACGAGAGACGAAACAATTTGGACCAAAGGGAGGGTGACATTTGTCACCCACACATTGGAAGCAAATAGGTGGCTTGGACGATTGGGCCCAAGAGGATCGTTGGCCTTGGCCGATTGGTCCCTCCTTTTGTGGCTTGTTTGTGGCTTGTTTTGTGGAGTGTTTTGTGGAGTGTTTTGTGGGTGCACTTGGCTTGATCTTGGCCTTACACTTGCCTTGCACATGGCTTGTTCTTGGCCATTGGTTGGCTTTTGGTTTTGCTATAAATACCCCCTAAGCTTGAAGACTTCATTCATCCAAAACTTACAAGTCTTGAAACCTCTCCTCCCTTCTTGTTGTGCTAGCCGAGAGCTTCCTCCTCCCCTTTTCGTGAGGCCTAGTGGCCGAGAGGTACTACCCCCTAGTGGCCTTGTGGGTAGAGCATACCCCACGTTGGAGTGTTCTCGAGGTACCCCCTGGTAGAAAGTTGTCTTCCTAGTATTGTTATAATGCCCAAAATACCTTGGCCTTATACCTTGTTGTATTCCAAAAGTTACCTCTATACGTAGAGCCCAAATACTACCTTTTAGTCTCAACCAAACCCTAAGGAATCTTCATTGTTAGTCAAGGATTTAAGTAGAAGTTGGATAGAACTTCTGGGTTGTTTGGAGCGGATGGAGCACCCGGAGTCGAGCTAAACATTGCTAAGGATCGACATTTAACTTGGATAATTATGGGCTTATCGAGGTAATTATCTTGTCCTCTATTGTAATTGGAAATTACATGTTTGTTAGAATATATAGTTGAAGTATACTATATATGGAACTATACTTAGTATTCGCAATGTCTTTTGACTTAAGCCCAAGAATAAAGATAATAATCGAATCAGATTTACATAGGGTGTATCAGACAGAGACTTGTGTAGAGTTACCGAGTAGGATGGTGCACGTCCGATTAGGCGTAAACCCCACTGGTTGGCTTGTAGCCGCCAATTGAGAGGAGATTTACTGTGTGTGAGGTGCCGAATTTTCTCGTAGAAAGATAGAACTTGTGTTTTGGGGTTAATAGACGTTTGTGACCTTTATAGGTGAAAGTACTAAGAGTAGCGTATTCTACTCGAGGAGTGGAAAGGGCTAGCAAGGTTGTAGTACTTGGAGCATTTTGCTTTTGTCGATAAATCGTCGCGAGGTATGTGAACCTCTTCCTATCTCTTCTAGCATGATATGTGTGAACTATGTAGTACGGTAGACGCATACGTGTTAATCGTGTTTGATTGTTCTTAAAACATAAAGTGTTATAACGCTTTATGGGAAGTTGGTTATAACAACTTTATGAAGGTAAGAAAATACTTTGTGGTTTTAAAAGGTAACTGATGTGAATTATAACTGGCTAGTTATAATAAAGAACTTGATGTATTTCAAAAGATTTATAAATCATTTTGGAAGGGAGAGTAACACTTGGTTTTAAAAGGTTTTAAAAAGAGTTATACTAGCTTTTTGGGAGTTAGGTATAATGTCTTAAGAGAGGTAAAGAAAATGGTTTACTGATGTTAGAAGTTAAGAGACTTGATCTTATAAGATAAGAGACTTAACTTATTTGTTTTAATGTGAATGTTTGTGTGAAACCTCATTCGTGAGTAATGAGTACTTGGTTTTATTTAAAGGGATAATGTTTTCTTGATTTGGAAATCGAATGTGTATCGGCAGCACCAACGCAGCGTTAATAAAGGAAAATGTATGGATAATGATGAATTGTATTAAAACCAGAGAAACCTCCATCCGCATAGAAACTAAGAGACAAAATGATATACATTTTCTAGATCATGGTCAGTAATAAGAATGTTGTAAACAAGAATAGCCTACTCTCACGTGAGACATATATTACTCAATTGTTCTAAAAAGGAATCAAGTGATTAAGTTTGGGAACTATGAAACCATTTGAAAATGAGAAGCTTGAGTAATCAAACTAGGCAACCGAACTTAGGAAAAGAATGTTGTTACTTGATTTTGAAAAGGGAATGTGGGTTGGTCATTCTAATACTACGTATCGGGTGACTTTTATAAAAGTAATGGATCTCTTTTAAAATAACTTAACGATGTAGTACTTTGGGGTTAAAACCCGACTTTGGCATAAAATGAAAGTACTTTGAGTTGTTGTGAAACTTGCCTATGCTTGTTGTTGTGAAACTTGCCTATGCTTGTTGTTGTGAAACTTGCCTATGCTTGTGATGATAGCCTTTGTGCAAGTGTGGTATTTCGTATTACCGCTCTCGATAGAGTAGGCCGACTTGTCGAGAACTTACTTGGACGTCTTGGCGGTGATGGAGAATTCCACGTATGTTTCCATTTTGATTATCGTCTTGTTGTTGATGTCACATGGACATGTCTACACCGACGCAGATTCCGGCACGCGGCCACGCGGCCGTTGATTACCCGATATATGGTTATTACCGCAACATGGACGCGTGTCTACACCGACGCAGATTCCGGGGCATGTGGCTACGCGGCGGGGTTGACCACCCAATATATTGTTATTGAGGTTACGGGCATGTCTACACCGTCGCAGATTCCGGGGTACGTGGCCACGCGGCCTTGTTATTATTGTTGCATCATGGACATGTCTACACCGTGCGATTCCGGGGCACGCGCCATGACGCGAACATGATGGATGTTGTGGGCGTGAGACCCATAGTTATATTTGAGTGGTGACTTTGAGGCGTGAGTCCCCGACTTGATCGCTTTTATGTTGCATCGTATTTTGGTTATCATACATGTCTCCCGCTTTTTAGGCTATTATGATTTCATTTACGATTTGATTCACATACTGTACTCAGATCGACTTCCTTCGGGGCCGCTCATGCCGCAGTAGATGTACATCGGCCGTGGATCCCCGCCTTAGGATCTCATTTCAGCGTGTTGAAAGCTCCGTTCCTTCGAGGCTTATCTTTGGTATGTTTCCTCGAGTTGTAGGTTCTTGTACATTCGTGGTATGGCGGGCCCCTGTCCGTCATAGTTGTTGTAAATCTTAGAGTGCAGAGTAATCGCTGGCGTGGTTTGTAAAAAGGACAACTGTTCGGGTTTTTGTGTATATACTGAAGGCAACTGTTTTGGTTGGCCTGTTTATTTATCATATCTCTTGTTTCATGACTCGTGTTTTACTTTCCGCTGTTTTCTCGATGTTGTATCACTAGGGTGCCCGGTAAGGCACCAGAACTGCCCGTTCGGGCGTTACAAAGTGGTATCGTGAGCGCTTAGTCCTCGGAAAGTGTCTACGCATCGTGTTCAGTAGAGTCTTGATTATCGGTGTTGTGCACCACATCTATAATCGTGAGGCTATAGGACATTTAGGATTGGTTTCATTCTTCTCATTCCGAGATCGTGCCTTAGAGTTGTGTTGTAAGTTGGACCCTCCGACGTGTTTCGCTTTTACCGCTATGCCTCGCGAAAGGCAACCAGGCCCGAGGCAAGGCGCCGGCGGAGCCGCTAGTGGGATTCAGATGAGTACGAGCGCGCAGCCCGGCCAAGACTGAGGTAGTGCTTCGACGGCGAGTTTTGCGACGCCAAAGACCAAAGAAGTTTAGAGTCGCAGCGAGCTGCCGAGACTACAAGACTGAGCCTCCAGCCCCACACCGAGCGGGGAGACGGGTCACGCGAGATGGCGATTATTGGCCGTGGTCAGGGCGAGATATGAGGATAGGCCGGACGCAGCAGCCTGGCCCAAAGAAGACTGTAGTGCACCCGAGGCGCATACTGAGGCTACGATTTCTTAGTTGTAGCCCGCCCGAGTTTTACTGGTCGAGGCCGAGGATGATCCGCAGGAGTTCATCCGTCGATTGCAGAGGATCACGCGGTGATCAAGGCTTCAGAGATCCGAGTCGTGATATTTGTTCGCGGCCGCGCGTGATACCGCAGCCGATTGGTTTGACTTCGCGAGCTCTCCGGGAGAGCATGCACTTCCACCGTTTGGGACGAAGTTTTCGGGGCCTTCGGCACATTTCTTGCCTCCACAAATGAGGAGGGCTCGGGCCGGCGATTTTTGATGTTGAGGCGTAACGCGCATAGCCGGAGTACAATGTGGAGTTCGACTCATCGCTCGTATGTTCCGCATTAGTAGCTAGTATGGAGGATCGAGTGCACCGATATGTTACAGTGGCTCGATGATTACCTAGCAGAGTTGTTCGGTGTTTCTCTTCACCGGCATGGACATTGCCCGCATTCGTGCTCATGCACTGCGCGGCGAGCGCAGATCGACGGTGGACCGCCACAGGAAGGCCAAGACGGCCGGATATTTTGGCGACTTTCGAGGCGGACCGCCAAGAAGCAGACTAGTTATGTACCTCCGCCATTGCGAGTGGTCCTCCGCAGCCTTCGGACCTCGGGATATTCAGAGCGGTCGTGGCTCCTGTGTTTCGATGTTCGTGAGTAGGGTGTTGGCGGATGCCACCCCTACCTCGTGTGGTCGATGTGGTAGACCGCATTTCGGGAGTGTCGTAGTACCAAGGGAGCTTGTTATTCTTGCGCCAACAGGCCATATGACGAGACCGTCCAGTGGGTAGCGCTGGTAGGATAGCATGCACTACTAGGCCATTCGCCACGGTAGAGGTCGCGTGAAGTTCCGCTTTAGCGGTCCTTGAACCGCCTAGTTTCGTATATCCTTAACTCGTAGATACTTGTATGTATTGATGTTAATGATGTGTTAAGTGTTATGTTCGGATAGCTTTGTGCTATAGTGTGATTTGAAAATCGTTAGTGTGAGATGGAAGTGGTAGCTTCCATGATGTGTTCCGTGTCGGCGAGCGGAAGTTGGCGCTACATGGGTCGGGTTGGGGCCATGTTGCGGCCAACCCGCCCCGCTTCGGCGAAGGGTCAGCTCAGTGGTCCCGCCAGTGGCAGTGGTCACGAGGGTGCTAGGCCCAAGTTTAGATGACCATCGTATGAGTTCATAGATATGTTCGACCGTAATCAGTTCGTGAAGGCCGAGAATGGCCTTAGAGGAAATCGAGGTAGTAAGATGACCAAGTTTGGAGGTAGTAACTCCAAGGGTTGGAAACGTAAACGTTGACGGAAGTGTGGTACGGATACTAGAAAGAGCTCGAGTGTTCGGAATGGCACGACGAGATAGGGAGAAGTGAACGTGTGTGATCGTTTCTTTTCTGAAATGTAGGTATATTTTAGACCTCAGGTAAGGGGTTTTTGTGATGATTAGAGGTGTTTCCTCGTTGACTTGGGTTTAAGTATTGGTGCGTGTGTTATTTTTATGGCCAGCGTGGCATGATCGCTTCGTAGATAGTGAAGGCTATACTAGCGCATGTTTGTGTTGAGACTTGAGAAGGAACATTCGGACGAATGTTTCTAAGGAGGGGAGAATGTTATACCCCGTATTTCCAGAGTATGTACGTAAGGACGTACGTAGAAAATTTGAGCCTTAAGTTAGGCAAAGGACCGAATTTGGGCACAAGTGCCGAATAGAGTCGTTTTTCGACGAAACCTTTCCACAGCTTTCGTAGGGAAAATTACGGCGATGTGATTTATAATTTTTGCGGATTTTTACGAGAGACGAAACAATTTTGACCAACGGGCGGGGGACATGTGTGACCTCACATTGAAGCAAATAGGGTGGCTTGGACGATCAAGGCCCAAGAGGATCGTGGCCTCGCCGATTGGTCCCTCCTTTTGTGCCTTGTTTTGTGGCTTGTTTTGTGGAGTGTTTTGTGGAGTGTTTTGTGGGTGCACTTGGCTTGATCTTGGCCTTACACTTGCCTTGCACATGGCTTGATCTTGGCCATTGGTTGGCTTTTGGTTTTGCTATAAATACCCCCTAAGCTTGAAGACTTCATTCATCCAAAAACTTCCAAGTCTTGAAACCCTCTCCTCCCTTCTTGTTGTGCTAGCCGAGAGCTTCCCCTCCCTCCCCCTTTTCGTGAGGCCTAGTGGCCGAGAGGGTACTACCCCCCCCCTAGTGGCCTTGTGGCCGAGAGCATACCCCCCCCACGTTGGAGTGTTCTCGTGAGGTACCCCCCCCTTGGTAGAAAGTTGTCTTCCTAGTATTGTTATAATGCCCAAAATACCTTGGCCTTATACCTTGTTGTATTCCAAAAGTTACCTCTATACGTAGAGCCCGAAATACTACCTTTTTAGTCTCAACCGAAACCCTAAGGAATCTTCATTGTTAGTCAAGGATTTAAGTAGAAGTTTGATAGAACTTCTAAGGGTTGTTTGGAGCGGGATGGAGCACCCGGAGTTGGAGCTAAACATTGCTAAGGATCGACATTTAACTTGGATAATTATGGGTTTATCGAGGTAATTATCTTGTCCCTCTATTGTAATTGGAAATTACATGTTTGTTAGAATATATAGTTGAAGTATACTATATATGGAACTATACTTAGTATTCGGCAATGTCTTTTGACTTAAGCCTGAAGAATAAAGATAAGAATCGAATCAGATTTACATAGGACATTACATGAGACTTGTGTAGAGTTACTGAGTAGGATGGTGCACGTCCGGTTAGACGTGTAAACCCCCCCCCCGGGTTGGCTTGGTAGCCGGCCTCGATAGAGGAGGAGATTTACGCTGTGGCAAAGTGGTGCCGAATTTTCTGTAGAAAGATAGAACGTGTGGTTTGGGGTGAATAGTCGTTTGTGACCTTTATAGGTGAAAGTACTAAGAGTAGCGTATTCTACTCGAGGAGTGGAAAGGGCTAGCGGTTGTAGTACTTGGAGCATTTTGCTTTTGTCGATAAATCGTCGCGAGGTATGTGAACCTCTTCCTATCTCTTCTAGCATGATATGTGTGAACTATGTAGTACGTAGACGCATACGTGTTAATCGTGTTTGATTGTTTAAACATAAAGTGTTATAACACTTTATGGGAAGTCAAGTTATAACAAACTTTATGAAGGTAAGAAAATACTTTGTGGTTTTAAAAGGTAATCGATGTGAATTATAATCGCTAGTTATAATAAAGAACTTGATGTATTTCAAAAGATTTATAAATCGTTTTGGAAGAGAGTAACACTTGGTTTTAAAAGGTTTTAAAAAGAGTTATACTAGCTTTTTTTGGGGAGTTAGGTATAATGTCTTAAGAGAGGTAAAGAAAATGGTTTACTGATGTTAGAAGTTAAGAGACTTGATCTTATAAGATAAGAGACTTAACTTATTTGTTTTAATGTGAATGTTTGTGTGAAACCTCATTCGTGAGTAATGAGTACTTGGTTTTATTTAAAGGTATAATGTTTTACCGATTTCGAAATCGTAACGTATCGACAGCACCACCGCAGCGTTAATAAAGGAAAATGTATCGATAATGATGAATTGTATTAAAACCAAGAGAAACCTCCATCCGCATAGAAACTAAGATGAGACAAAATGATATACATTTTCTAGATCATGGTCAGTAATAAGAATGTTGTAAACAAGAATAGCCTACTCTCACGTGAGACATATATTACTCAATTGTTCTAAAAGGAATCAAGTGATTAAGTTTGGGAACTATGAAACCATTTGAAAATGAGAAGCTTGAGTAATCAAACTAGGCAAACCGAACTTAGGAAAAGAATGTTGTTACTTGATTTTGAAAAGGGAATGTGGGTTGGTCATTCTAATACTACGGTATCGGGTGACTTTTATAAAAGTAATGGATCTCTTTTAAAAGAACTTAACGTATGTAGTACTTGGGGTTAAAACCCGACTTTGGCATAAAATGAAAGTACTTTGAGTTGTTGTGAAACTTGCCTATGCTTGTTGTTGTGAAACTTGCCTATGCTTGTTGTTGTGAAACTTGCCTATGCTTGTGATGATAGCCTTTGTTGTACAAGTGTGGTATTTCGTGTTACCGCTCTCTCGATAGAGGGCCGTTGACTTGTCGAGAACTTACTTCGACGCGGGCGATGATGGAGAATTCCACGGGTATGTTTCCATTTTGATTATCGCTTGTTGTTGATGTCACGGACACGTCTACACCGACGCAGATTCCGGCACGCGGCCACGCGTCGTTGATTACCCGATATATGGTTATTATCGCAACATGGACGCGTCTACACCGACGCAGATTCCGGGGCATGTGGCTACGCGCAGGTTGACCACCCAAGATATTGTTATTGAGGTTACATGGGCATGTCTACACCGGCGCAGATTCCGGGTACGTGGGCCACGCGCCTTGTTATTATTGTTGCATCATGGACATGCCTACACCGATGCAAGATTCCGGCATGCGCCATGATGCGAACATGATGGATGTTGTGGCGTGAGACCCATAGTTATATTTAGTGGTGACTTTGGCGCGAGTCCTCGACTTGGATCGCTTTTATGTTGCATCAGATTTTGGTTATCATACATGTCTCGCTTTTAGGCTATTATGATTTCATTTACGTGATTTGATTCACATACTGTACCGCCAGATCGACCTCCTTCGGGGCCGCTCATGCCGCAGTAGAGGTACATCGGCCGTGGATCCCCGCCTAGGATCTCATTTCAGGCGTGTGAAAGCTCCGTTCCTTCGAGGCTTATCTTTGTATGTTTCCTCGAGTTGTAGGTTCTTGTACATTCGTGGTATGGCGGCCCCGTCCGTCATAGTTGTTGTAAATCTTAGAGGTCCTGTGAGTAATCGCGCGGTGGTTTGTAAAAAGGACAACTGTTCGGGTTTTTGTGTATATACTGAAGGCAACTGTTTTGGTTGGCCTGTTTATTTATCATATCTCTTGTTTCATGACTCGTGTTTTACTTTCCGCTGGTTTTCTCTGATGTTGTATCACTAGGGTGCCCGGGGTAAGGCACCAGAACTGCCCGGTTCGGCGCATTGGCCTGACCTACTACTCGGCAGAGGTTCGCAGCTCGGGCCTCGCAGCTATTATCGGCGGTTCGTGGAGAAGTTTGCTTCTATCTCTCGCACCATTGACTAGGCCGACTCGTATGGCGCTAAGTTCCGCCGACTGATGCGCGCGCGGAGCAGGTTTCCGCCATCGGCGAGAGATCGACGACCGCCCGCTTCTTACTCTTCCGCAGGTCCGCACGGTTATGTCGTGTATTGTGACGCATCGTGCATCGGGTTGGGATGTGTGTTGATGCAGCAGGCAAGGTTATAGCGTATGCATCCCGACACCAAGAAACACGAGAGGAACTACCCCACCCATGATTTGGAGTCGCGGTGATTCACGCTTTGAAGATCCGAGGCACTACTTGTATGGGGTTCATGTGGATATTTATACGCACCACAAGAGCCTCCAAAGATATCTTCACCAGAGAGCCGAACTTACGCATGCAGACGGTGGTTAGAGCCGCCAAGGATTATGATGTTGACATCCCGTACCACCCGGGAAGGCCAATGTTGTGGCGTATGCCCTTAGTCGTAGGTCCACGGGTAGCCTATCGGACGCGGCAAAGAGAGGCGGCATGGTTCGTGATTTGCATCGCCAGCGAGCCTCGTGTCCGTTTGATTGATTCTGATAGCAGTGAAGTTCGAGTTCGTGAGGTTGCCGAGTCTTCCATCGCCGAGGAGGTGAAGAGGCAATAGTTCGAGGATCCAGTTTTGACACGTTATCGTGATACGACTCTTCGTGAGGGCAAGGGTCCTTTGAGGTAACTCATGGGGTGCTAAGGTTTGAGGGCGTGTTGTGTGTTCGGATGTTTCGTGACTTCGCAGCAGTTCTAGGAGAAGCACACAAGACGTTACTCTATCCATCCGGGTCGACTAAGATGTACCACGACCTTCGACCGTATTGGTGGGATGGCTTGAAGAGGACGCTGCGCACCGTAGCTCGCCCGTGTTGTCGGCGGTGAAGGCAGAGCACCGGAGGCCTCGTGGTTTGTTGCACGATAGAGATCCCGACCGAAGTGGGAGGTAATCAACATGGACTTCATCACGGGATTACCTCGCACTCGGAGGAGACATGATTCTATATGGGTTATCGTCGACAGTCGACTAAATCAGCCCACTTTCTTCCCGTCAGACGACTTTTTCTACCGAGGATTATGCGGACTTTACATCCGAGAGATCGCCGATCGCATGAGTCCCTATTTCGATCATATCGATAGAGGAGCCCGGTTACGCCAACTTCGGAGGTCTTTCCGTAAGGTTTAGGGACGCAGTGAGCCCGAGTCTCGCATTCCATCCACGCATGCATTTGGACAAAGCCGAGCGCACTATCCGCACTCTCGAGGATATGTCATGCGAGCCTGTTATCGACTTCGTGGTAGTGGGAGGATCATTTGCCTCTAGTTGAGTTTGCGTACAATAATAGCTACCACTCCAAAGATTCGGATGGCGCCTTATGAGGCTTTGTATGAGAGGAAGTGCAGACGCCGATAGCTGGTTCGATGTGGGCGAGGTGCGATTAGTGGGACCAGATTTGGCGCAGGCGATGGATAAGGTGAAGCTTATCCAGAGAGGTTGCCGACTGAGTCGGCATGTGTCATACGCAGATCATCGTCGTCGCATCCGAGTTTGAGGTTGATGATTGGGTTTTCTGAAGGTGTCACCCATGAAGGCGTGTGATGAGATTCGGAAGAAAGGAAACTCACCAAGGTACATCGGGCCCTATCGATTGTCCGCAGGTAGGCAAGGTTGCTCACGAGTTTGATCCGCCGTCCGATCCGGAGGCAGCATCCGGTGTTCCACGTTTCTACGCCGAGAGATGTATCGGGGATCCATCTAGGGTACACCCGATTGACGATGTCCAGGTGACCGAGGGGTTATCGTATGAGGAGATTCCCATAGCGATAGTCGATCGTCAGGTTAGGCGTCTGCGGACGAAGGACGTGGCTTCCGTCAAAGTCTTGTGGCGGAATGAGCTCAGGGAGGAGATGACGTGGGAATCTGAGGAGGACATGAGGCAGAAGTATCCTCACCTATTCCCCACACCTCCAGGTAATTCGCTTTCCTAGTTGTAAATTTTCATTATCATATATGCCTAAGTGTTGTTTTGTGGCCGTTTGTGGCATTTGCAAACTGTTTAAGTTATGAAGAACCTTATCGTTAACTGTCTTGGGAAGGAACATTCGGGACGAATGTTTCTAAGGAGGGAAGAATGTTATACCCCGTATTTCCAGAGTATGTACGTGAGGGTGTACGTACAAAAGTTAGCCTAAGTAAAAGACCTTGGACGAAAAAGTTTGTGCACAACACTCGAAAAGAATCGTTTTTCGACGAAACGTTTTACTAAACTCGCGTAGGGTAAATTCCGGCTATATCATTTATAATTTTTGCGGATTTTTCCGAGAGACGAAACATTTTGGACCAACGGGAGGGTGACACTTGTCACCCTCATTGGACGGCAATTGGGCTATTGTTTGGCACGTTTTTTGAGCCTTTGCACAAGTCAAGGAGTTGGTAGGATATTTTGTGTAGTAGATGGATAAGGACACTTGCCTAAATCTTCACCCTACACTTGCCTTGCACTTGGCATCATCTTGGCCATTGGTTGGCCACTTGACCTATAAATACCCTTAAGATGAAGAGTTCTTCATCCACAAATCATTTCCAAGTCTTGAAAATCCTCCCCTCTCTCTAAGCCTTCGTCCAAGCCTCCTCTTCCCTTGAGAAGGCATGGCCGAATACCCCTCTAAAGAAGCCCTAGCCAAACACTACCCTCCCTTGGTAGAAAAGTTGTCTTCCAAATACCCTAGCCCAATTCCCTTATAGTATCTTAGTAGAAGTTGTTGGGAACTTCTAAGGGTTCAGGAGCTATCTGAGCGCATACAAATTAGAGCTAAACCTTGCTCGGAGCGACTTTTATCTAGGATATTATTGGGCTTACTGAGGTAAATAATCTTATCCTTCTTTTGTAAATAGAGAATACATAATCGTAGAAGTATAGGATAAGTATAAATACTTAGAAGGATATTAAAGAATGTAATTGAACTGTATCACGTAGAAGGGTTTAAAGAAGAATAATAGAATCAGATTTACATGCGACTGTTTTCACAGAGACTTGAGTAGCTCACCGTAGGGAAGTGCTGCCCGACTTTCCGTAGAATATAGAACCCTCTCGCTTAGAATCACATGTAATAGTCTAGACGTTGATAGACGATTTGACTATTATAGTCGATTCTCTGCGCGACATATTCGACTTGGCGGTGGATTTCGCCAGAGGTATGTGATTCTTCCTACACTCTTGAGCATGATATTTTAAATATATATATATAGTACGTGAGACGACGCAGTGTTAATCGAATAATAACTACGGCAATGTCTTTTGACTTAAGCCCGAATAATAACTACGCAATGTCTCTCGACTTAAGCCCAATAATAAAAGATCTTGAGGCATTTCAAAAGAATATCAATCCTTTTTAATGTAAGAGAAACAAGTTGGTTTTTTTTACGTGCTTAAGAGTTATACTAGCTTTATGAGAAGTTAGGTATAACCACTTAAGAAGATAAAAAGAATCACATTTAATTGCTTATAAAAACCTTGTATTGATTTACGTAAGGTGTAGTAAGATTGTTTGATAAATAGACATACTATGATGCTATGTGTGTTAGTGTCTTGTGATGTTGTGAAAGGACATTCTTGTCAGGCTTACGCTGCTGCACGGTAAGTCGATTATATCGTTATTATATCACCTACCTCGATCGTTATACCGAGGGCTTGCCACCCTCGATGCGGTCTATACGCCTACGCGGTCTGTGAGACTACGCGAGTCGCGAGCTCCAGGATTGATCATTCCGGTGTTTTAGCCCGACGCGGGGATGCCCATGCGCGCGCGACTACGCGTCTATCGAGACTATGCGGATCGCGGAGTCCGTGAGGTACCGGGTTAGCTACCCGATGTGAGGAATACCTACGCGGTATGTGTGTGACCTATGCGATCGCGGTAAGTCCAAAGACTAGGCACACATAATGATACTATGGGCGATTGGCCTTGCTTCGATCATTCGCGCCTAGGAAAGACCAAGCACAAGATATCTATGTTGCTCTTGCTTATGTCAGGCACTATGTGCAATTGAACTGATTGTATTTGCAATGACTTTAAATACTTTGATTTTATTTAAGTACTTTACAGTTTCGCATACTTAGTACCTGTTGTACTGACCTCCTTCGGGGGGCTGCGTTCATGCCGCAGGTAAGGGCAAGCAGGTGCTAGATCCGCATCCTTAGGATCTTTTGCGTTGGTGTCAGGAGCTCTATCTTCTCCGGAGGCTCTACTTTTGGGTATGCTCTCTCTGTTGTAATTAGTTTTGTACATTCAGGATATGGCGGGGCCCTGTCCCACCATAGTTGTTTATCTTCTTAGAGGTCTCAGAGTCCTATTGCATACTGGGATGTAACTGCAAAACTTGGGTTATATATATATGCCGAAAGGCAAGCTTTTCTTCAGATAAACTGTGTCTCATTTTACAACTGTTTCATGTCTTGTTTTTATATTCCGCTGATTACTTTGATGTATGACTACTTGGGTGCCCGGGTAAGGCACCAGTCACGGGCCCCGGAACGGGTCGTGACAAAATACCCCCCTAACTTGAAGGTTTTCTTCATCCACAAATCACTTCTCCAAGTCTTCAAAATCCTCCCCTCTCAGAGTGTTTTCATCCAAGCCTCTCCCCTCTAGAAGCTTAGCCAAACACCCTCTCCCCTCTAGCCTAGTGGCTTTACGAGTACACCCCCTTGGTAGAAAGTTGTCTTCCAAGTATAGTTACTATTCCAAAATACCCTAACCCAAATCCCTTATAGTATTTAAGTAGAAGTTGTGTAAAAACTTCTAAGGGTTTCTCGAGCTATCTGAGCGCAATTAGGAGCTAAACCTTGCTCAGATCGACATTTAACTTGGATAATTTTGGGCTTATCGAGGTAAATACTCTTGTCCTTCTATTGTAATTGGATATTACATATAAAGATAGTTAAGACTTGAGTATAAGATATAGAAGAATATTAAAGATGTATTGAACTGTACTTACATAGGACTGTATTTACAGTAGACTTGTGTAGCTTGATGGGTAGGGAAGTGCTGCCCAATTTTCCGTAGAATAAAGAACCTTCTGCTTAGAATAGTCTACAGAGTAGTCTTGTTATACCCCGTATTTCCAGAGTATGTACGTGGGGACGTACGTAGAAAAGTTTGAACTTTAAAGTTGGCTTGGACGTTTTATTTTGTGCACAACACCCGGTTAGAGTCGTTTTTCGACAAAACGTTTTACACAACTCGGGTAGGGTAAATTACGGCTATGTCATTTCTAATTTTTGCGGATTTTTTCGAGAGACGAAACATTTTGGACCAACGAGAGGGCGACACTTGTCACCCTCTCATTGGGGACGTTGGGGCGGGAAATGGGACGATTGGGTGGCCTTTTTTGTCAAGGAGTTGGTAGGATATTTTTGTGTAGTAGATAGAATGGACACTTGCCTAAATCCTCACCCTACACTTGCCTTGCACTTGGCATCATCTTAGCCATTGGTTGGCCATTGCTTGACCTATAAATACCCCCCTTTAGATGAAGAGTTCTTCATCCACAACTCATTCTCCAAGTCTTGAAATTCCCTCCCCTCTCTTGTAGTATTTTCGTCCAACACCCTCTCCTCTAGCCTTAGTGGCTTGGCCGAGAGCCACCACCCCCTCTAAAATAAGCCCTAGCCGAAACACCACCCCCCCTCCCTTGGTAGAAATGTTGTCTTCTAAGTATAGTTACTATTCCTAAATACCCTAGCCCAAATCCCTTATAGTATTTAAGTAGAAGTGGTGTAGAACTTCTAAGGGTTCTTGGAGCTATCGGAGCGCAGTATTTAGGAGCTAAACCTCGCTTAGGATCGACGTTTATACTTGGATAATATTGGGCTTATCGAGGTAAATATCTTATCCTCCTTTTGTAATTAGAATTTACATACTGTAGAGGTATAGGGTTAAGTATGAAATACTTAGGAGGATATTACAGAATAGAATTGAACATATCACCGTAGGCGGTATAAAAGAAGAATAATTGAACTGTACTCACGTAGGATCGTATTTATCGAGATCGTATAGTTTACCGGTAGGGAAGTGCTGCCCAAATTTCCATAGAATAGAGAACCCTCTCGCTAGAGCTTTATACAAGATACCCAGACGCTGATAGACGATTTGATCGATATAGTCGATACTCTGCGACATATATTCAACTCGCGTGGTTTTCGAGAAGGTATGTCATTCTTCCTATACTCTTGAGCATGATATTTTAAAGAATATATATATAGTACGGTAGACGTACGTGTGTTAACTGAACGTAGTTATACGGCAATGTCTTTTGACTTAAGCCTGAATAATAAGAATCTTGAAGTATTCCAATGAATTAAGAAACCTTTTTGAAAGAAAAGTAATGCTTGGTTTTAAGAAAACTTAAGAGTTATACTAGCTTTATGGGAAGTTAGGTATAACGGCTTAAGAGAGATAAAAAGAATGGTTTATTAATTTTTGAAGTTAAGAGACTTGATCTTAAAAGATAAGAAACTTGACTTAATTAAATTAAGATGAATTTTGTGTGAAACCTCATTCGTGAGTAATGAGTACTTGGTTTTTAAAAGGAATAATGTTTTACTGATTTCGGAAATCAGAATGAGTATCGACAAACCACAAAGAAGTTAATAAAGGAAAAAGTATTGACTAATAAATTATTATTAAAAGCAGTAGAAACCTCCATCTGCATAGAAGCTAAGATGAGACAAAATGATATTTCCTAGATCATGGTTGCTTTAATAAGATTGTTATAAACAAGAATAACCTACTCACATATAAGGCATATGTTTCTCAAATCTTTTTAAAGGAGAATTATATCATTAAGTGATTAAGACTATGAACTACTGAACCTTTCAAAATGAGAAACTTGAGCATCTAAAATTAGGCAAACTTGAACGCTTAGAAAAGAATGTTGTTACTTGATTTATAAAAAGGAAAGTGTTCGTTTACTTAAAAATGTTAGTCACTCTATTACTACGTATCGGGTGACCTTTATAAAAGAAATAGACCTCTTAAAGAATTAATGTATGTAGTACTTTGGAGATAGAACTTGGTTTTGTTAACGTAAACATTAAAGTACCTTGTGTGGTTAGCTTGTCTATGTTTTGCTGGTATTGGCCTTGTGATACCTTTCTCGGTTTGATAAGTACCCATGTTATGATACTACGTGTGTTAGTGTCTTGTGATGTTATTCTTGTTGGCTTACGTTGTTAGACGTTAAGCCCAGATCATATTATATCACATACCCTCGACTTATTATACCGGTGGCTTGCCACCCTTGATGCGGTCTATACGGCCTATGCGGTCTGCGTGACTATGCGAGCGCGGTATGCTCCGTGATTGATCATTCCGTGTATTAGCCCGACGCGGGATGCCCTATGCGGTCTATGTGACTACGCGGTCTATCGAGACTATGCGATCGCGAGTCCAAAGTGCGTACCGGTTAGCTACCCCGATACGAGGAATACCTCACGCGGTCTATGTGTGACCTATGCGATCGCGGAGTCCAGGTTAGCATGCATAATGATACTATGGGCGATTGGCCTTGCTTCGATCATTCGCACTTGGAAAGACACATAGCTACCTATTATTGTTCTTGTTTGTGATATGGCACTTTGTGCACATTGAACTAATTGTTTTTTTTACATGGTTTTAAATACTTTGATTTCATTTAAAGTATTTTACAGTTTCACATACTTGGTACCGTTGTAATCGACTCTCCTTCGGCCGCTCATACCGCAGTAGAGGTACTCCTACCGTTGATCCCCGCTCTAGGATCACCGCTTCAAAGATTGAAAACTCCGTTTCTCCGGAGGCTTAGCATTTTGGTATGGTCCCCGGTCGTTGTAGGTATTTGCATTCAGGGGTATGGCGGGGCCCTGTCCCGCCATTGTTGTTTTAAACTCTTAGAGGTCCGTAGTCCCGTTGTAAAGTTGGGATGTAAATCGCTCATTTTGGGTATTTATATATATGCCAAAGGGCAACTTTTCTCCGTATAAACACGTGTCTTCTTTACATTGTTTCATGTATCGCTTATATTTCGTTGATTACTCGATGTTGTATCATCGGGTGCCCGGTAAGGCACCACCACGCCCGGTGGGTCGTGACAAAAGTGGTATTAGAGCGCTTAATCCTGAAAGTGTCTACAGCATCGTATCTAGTAGTCTTGATTATCGCAGGTTGTGCACCACACCAATAATCGTGAGGCTATTGGATATTTAGGATTGGTTTCCATTCTTCTCACTCAGATCGTGCTTTAGAGTCATGTTATAAGTTGGACCTCTAACGTATTCCTTTCCTTTACCGATTATGCCTCCACGTCGAGCAACTCGCCCGTGGCGGCAAGGCGCCGGCGGAGCCGCGAGTAGAGTACAGAGAGTTAGCGGCACATGCCCAATCATCACCTGGGGTGATGCTTCATACGGGGAGTTCTGAGACGTCGCCAGCAGCAGCAGAGTTTGGCACAGCGGCAGCAGCCTCATCGCGCCATGACATCTGGACCTTCGCCCACGACTAGAGCGTAAAATATGGATTGGAAGGAGACGCCTCGCATTAGCAAGGATTTGGCAACCAGAGAGTATTTTATGTACCGATATATCAAGGATATTGATTATTATCTAAAGAAGGGTTGTGAAGAAGTAGTTCTTCATCGTGAATGAGCCGGCTTTGCTCAGCTTATGCGGCAGTCGAGAGATGTAGAGATCGCAGATTAACCAAGAACAATGTAAGAGGCCCGATTGGCGTGATCATTTGGTAACTCGAGGCGAACCGCCTCGAAGCAGATTAGACATGCGCCCGCCAGATGCAGTGTCCTCCACGTGGTTCGCTTTTTCCTCGGTGTTCACAGCTGGCAGCGCCATCCCGCAATGTCGCTTTTTATCGTGCTTGTTTTACTTGCGGCCGTGCATGTGGCAAAAGAATGTGCAAGAAGGAGGACTCACCTACCGGATCGCCATGGATTCTGGTTCGGAGGAAGGGTGTTAGCTGAGAGGCCACCCCACCTCGGTGTGGCCGTTGTGGTCGATGTCATTTTGG
Source organism: Przewalskia tangutica (assembly GCA_029844215.1). NCBI lineage: Eukaryota > Viridiplantae > Streptophyta > Magnoliopsida > Solanales > Solanaceae > Przewalskia > Przewalskia tangutica. The sequence continues at coordinate 82,838 of JAQGDG010000357.1, forward strand.
GAGTGTCGTGCTTCTTCGACAACTTGTTATGCTTTGACAGCAGGCCATTTTGCGAGAAATTATCCGACCAAAGGTGGTGCGGATGTGGAGACTCAAATTTCGGGATCGGTGGCTAGTTCATCACCTTCCTCACCATGCGCCAACAGTATGGATTGATTAGAACGACCTAGGGAAGTGCGGCGTAGATACTGTGTATATCCTTAACCCTCTAGAGATTTGTATGTATAGTAAGATGCGAATATCTTAAGTATTATTTTCGGTTAGCATTATGTTAATTGTGATTAGAAATTATGGTTAGTTAACCGGGAAAGATTGGGGGATAGAAAAAGTGTGAGCCTTAGAATATTATACGTAGAGACCTTAGAGGCGAGACCATCTTTGGTAAAAGAATTATTTCATGTTTGACTCTTATCGAAGTGCATAGTTTACGTGAGATATATTTGTGGGATAAGTCCCTGAGTAGTGTGTTATGAAAGAGGGTAGTTGAGCTAAGAAGACCGCTAGGTTTTCGTAACGTGATTAGTGAAATTGTTCCGGATCGGGGAGCTAGTATTTTGCGCATTGTCGGGTCGGGTTGAGGCCATGTTGCGGGTCGACCCGTGGCCTGTATGGTGGTGGGGTCAGTTTGTGGTGGTCCCGCTTTGTGTTAGGGTCACGAGGGTGTTAGGCCCAAGTTTAGTTAACCATCGCAAATTCGTGGACGTTGCTCGACCAAGAGTCGCCAACGGGTCACCCGCCTTATCTTGTAGTCAAACCGTACTCGGTAGTAAGTTGCAGATGATTATTTCGGGAAGGTTGTAATGTCGCACGAGGTGCCTACCTTCACCTTATGACGCATGGAGCCCAAGTTACTACCGCTTGTTTTCTCAAGGTTTTACCAGCAAGGTTAGGAACTCGGTGAGTCTCGATGTCGCATTCACCCTGCCGTTGTTTGGATTTCGGGGGTACTGAAGGACTATTCGCCTCTTGTGGAGTATGTATTATTATAGCTACCGCTTCAGATTCGGATGTCGCCGTATGAAGCCTTTTATAAGTCAGAGTGTAAGATTGCGCTCGATTGATTCGATGTAAGCGTTCGATAGTTGGTTCATACTTGTTAAGCAGGCTGGATAAAGTGAGGCTTATCCGTAAGAGGTTATTGGCAGCTCGTAGTCACGGAAGCGCATCGTAAATATGGTAAGTTATGAGAAAGAGTTCGAGAGAAGCGGTACGACGAGTAAGGGAAGAAGCGAGCATGTGTAAGGACATAGATGTGATCATTTCGCTTGTAAAGAGTAAGCGAAGCGAGTATCTTTTAGACCCGTGGGAGCTTTTGTGGTGTTAGAGGTGACTCGTGGACTTGGATGTAAGTATTTGCACAGTGTTCGTGGCCAGTGTGGCAGATTGTGCTCGTAAGTATAGTAGTGAAGACTATACTGGCGCATGGTTGTTTTGAGACTTAGAAGGAACATTCGGGACGAATGTTTCTAAGGAGGGGAGAATGTTATACCCCGTATTTCCAGGGTATGTACGTGGGGACGTACGTAGAAAAGTTTGAACTTTAAAGTTGGGTTGGACGTTTTATTTTGTGCACAACACCGTTAGAGTCGCTTCGACAAAACGCTTTACACAACTCCTGTAGGGTAAATTACGCTATGTCATTTCTAATTTTTATGGATTTTTCCGAGAGACGAAACATTTTGGACCAACGAGAGGCGACACTTATCACCCTCTCATTGGGGGACGCCATGAAATGGGACGATTGGGTGGCTTTTTTTTGTCAAGGAGTTGGTAGGATATTTTTGTGTAGTAGATAGAATGGACACTTGCCTAAATCCTCACCCTACACTTGCCTTGCACTTGGCATCATCTTGGCCATTGGTTGGCCATTGCTTGACCTATAAATACCCCCCCTTTAGATGAAGAGTTCTTCATCCACAACTCATTCTCCAAGTCTTGAAATTCCTCCTCTCTTGTAGTATTTTCGTCAACACCCTCCCCTCTAGCCTTAGTGGCTTGGCCGAGAGCCCCCCCCCCTCTAAAGCAAGCCCTAGCCGAAATACCACCCCCCCCACCCTTGGTAGAAATGTTATCTTCCAAGTATAGTTACTATTCCTAAATACCCTAGCCCAAATCCCTTATATTATTTAAGTAAGTGGTGTAGAACTTCTAAGGGTTCTCGAGCTATCTGAGCGCAGATTTGGAGCTAAACCTCGCTTAGGATCGACGCTTATACTTGGATAATATTGGGCTTATCGAGGTAAATATCTTATCCTCCTTTGTAATTAGAATTTACATACGTAGAAGCATAGGGTTAAGTATGAAATACTTAGGAGGATATTACGTAATAGAATTGAACTGTTATCACCGTAGGCGGTATAAAAGAAGAATAATTGAACTGACTCACATAAGATCAGATTTACTGAGATCGTATAGTTTACCGGAAGTGTTGCTGCCAAATTTCCATAGAATAGAACCCTCGCTAGAGCTTTATACAAGATGCCTAGACGTTGATAGACGTATTTGATCGATATAGGTCGATACTCATGCGCGACATATTCAACTGGCGTGGTTTTCACGAGAAGGTATGTGATTCTTCCTATACTCTTGAGCATGATATTTTAAAGAATATATATATAGTATGGTAGACGTACGTGTGTTAACTGAACGTAGTTATACGGCAATGTCTTTTGACTTAAGCCTGAATAATAAGAATCTTGAAGTATTCCAATGAATTAAGAAACCTTTTTGAAAGAAAAGTAATGCTTGGTTTTAAGAAAACTTAAGAGTTATACTAGCTTTATGGGAAGTTAGGTATAACGGCTTAAGAGAGATAAGAATAATGGTTTATTAATTTTTGAAGTTAAGAGACTTGATCTTAAAAGATAAGAGACTTGACTTAATTAAATTAAGATGAATTTTGTGTGAAACCTCATTCGTGAGTAATGCGTACTTGGTTTTTAAAAGGAATAATGTTTTACTGATTTCGGAAATCAGAATGAGTATCGACAAACCACAACAGCGTTAATAAAGGAAAAAGTATTGACTAATAAATTATTATTAAAACCAGTAGAAACCTCCATCTGCATAGAAGCTAAGATGAGACAAAATGATATTTCCTAGATCATGGCTGCTTTAATAAGATTGTTATAAACAAGAATAACCTACTCACATATAAGGCATATGTTTCTCAAATCTTTTTAAAGGAGAATTATATCATTAAGTGATTAAGACTATGAACTACTAACCTTTCAAAATGAGAAACTTGAGCATCTAAAATTAGGCAAACTTGAACGCTTAGAAAAGAATGTTGTTACTTGATTTATAAAAAGGAAAGTGTTCTGCTTACTTAAAAATGTTAGTCACTCTATTACTACTGTATCGGGTGACCTTTATAAAAGAAATGGACCTCTTAAAGAATTAATGTACGTAGTACTTTGGAGATAGAACTTGGTTTTGTTAACGTAAACATTAAAGTACCTCGCGTGGTTAGCTTGTCTATGTTTTGGCTGGTATTGGCCTTGTGATACCTTTCTCGGGTTTGATAAGTACCCATGTTATGATACTACGTGTGTTAGTGTCTTGTGATGTTATTCTTGTCAGGCTTACGTTGTTAGACGTTAAGCCCGCAGATCGTTATTATATCACATACCCCCTTGACTTATTATACCGAGGGCTTGCCACCCTTGATGCGGGTCTATACGGCCTATGCGGTCTGCGTGACTATGCAGAGCAGCGGTATGCTCCAGGATTGATCATTCCGGGTGTATTAGCCCGATGCGGGGGATGCCCTATGCGGTCTATGTGACTATGCGGTCTATTGAGACTATGCGGACTTCGAGTCCAAAGCGGTACCGGGGTTAGCTACCCCGATGCGATGAATACCTCACGCGGTCTATGTGGACCTATGCGGATCGCGGAGTATAGGGTTAGGCATGCATAATGATACTATGGGCGATTGGCCTTGCTTCGATCATTCGCAGCCTAGGAAAGACCTGTTACAGTTTACCTATTATTGTTCTTGTTTGTGATATGGCACTTTGTGCATATTGAACTAATTGTGTTTTTTTACATGGTTTTAAATACTTTGATTTCATTTAAAGTACTTTACAGTTTCACATACTTGGTACATTGCCAGATCGACTTCTGGGCCGCTCACGCCGCAGTAGAGGTACTCATCGTTGATCCCCGCTCTTAGGATCACCGCTTCATTGGAAAAGCTCCGCTTCTCCGAGGCTTAGCATTTTCGTATGGTCCCCGTCGTTGTAGGTATTTGCATTCAGGTATGGCGGGCCCCGTCCGCCATTGTTGTTTTAAACTCTTAGAGGTCTGTAGTCCTGTTGTAAAGTTGGGATGTAACTGTTCATTTTGGGTATTTATATATATATGCCAAAGGGCAACTTTTCTCCAGATAAACATGTGTCTTCTTTACATTGTTTCATGTACTGTTTATATTCCGCTGATTACTCTGATGTTGTATCACTGGGGTGCCCGGGGTAAGGCACCAGTCACGGGCTCGGGTTCGTGTCGTGACAAGTCTAGACTTTGATAGACGTATGTGACTATTATAGGTTGATTCTCTGCGCGCGACATATTCGACTTGGCAGGTGGTTTTCGCCGAGAAGGTATGTGATTCTCCCTATACTCTTGAGCATGATATTTTAAAATATATATACAGTACGGTAGACGTACACGTGTTAACTGGACGTAGTTTTACGGCAATGTCTTTTGACTTAAGCCTGAATAATAAGAATCTTGAAGTCTTTCAAAAGAATTATAAAACATTTCGAAAGAAGAAGAATATTTGATTTTTAAATGAAAGCTAAGAGTTATACTAGCTTTATGGGTAGTTAGGTATAACGACTTAAGAAAGATAAAAGGAACGGTTTTACTTATTTGTTTATCTTGTATTGACTTCTGCAAAAGTAGTAAGATGGTGTGATAAGTAAACATGTTATGATGCTACGCGGTTAGTGTCTTGTGATGTTATTCTTGTTGGCTTACGTGGTTAAACGTTAAGACCATTGTATCGTTATTATATCACATACCCTCGACTTGTTATACCAAGGCTTGCCACCCTTGATGCGGTCTATACGGCCTATGCGGTTGTGTGACTATGCGAGTCGCGGAGTTCCAGGATTGATCATTCCGGTGTTTTAGCCCGACGCGGATGCCTATGCGGTGCGTGACTACGCGGTCTATCGAGACTACGCGATCGCGGAGTCTGAGGGTACCGGTTAGCTACCCCAATGCGAGGAATACCTCACGCGGTCTGTGACCTATGTGGATCATGAAGTCCGTGATTAGGCACGCATAATGATACTATGGGCGATTGGCCTTGCTTCGATCATTCGCGGCCTAGAAAAGACCTGTTTCAGCTTACCTATTATTGCTCTTGTTTGTGATATGGCACTATGTGCAATTGAATCGATTGTAATTGCAAATGGCTTTAAAATACTTTGATTTCATTTAAGTACTTTACGCTTTCACATACTGTACTGTTATCGACTCTCTGCGGGGCCGTTCATGCCGCAGTAAGGGCAAGCAGTGCTAGATCCACATCCTTAGGATCTTTTGCTTTGGCATCGTGAGCTCCATCTTCTCCGAGGCTCGACTTTGGGTATGATCTCCCGTTGTTGTATATAGTTTTGTACATTCGTGGTATGGCGAGCCCCGTCCCGCCATAGTTGTTTATCTTCTTAGAGGTCTGTAGTCCTATTGTACATACTGGGATGTAATCGCTAAACTATGTTTATATATATATGCCGAAAGGCGACATTTTCTCACATAAAAGCGTGTCTCATTTTACAATCGTTTCATGTCTTGTTTTTATATTCCACGACACTGATGTATGACTACTTGGGTGCCCGGGTAAGGCACCAGTCACGGGCCCCCGAACGGGTCGTGACAAAAGTGGTATCAGAGCAGTTAATCCTCGGAAAATGTCTACAGATCGTATCTAGTAGAGTCTTGATTATCGGTGTGTTGTGCACCACACCAATAATCAGGAGGCTATAGGATATTTAGGATTGGTTTCCATTCTTCTCACTCTGAGATCGTGCCTTAGAGCTGTGTTATAAGTTGGACCCCTCTAACGTATTCCTTTTCTGTAACAGTTATGCCTCCACGTAAGGCAACCCGGGCCCAGAAGGGCAAGGTAGCCGAGGGAGCTGCTAGTAGGACACCGAGAGTCACGAGGGCTCAGGCCCAGTCTATACCCGAGACGGTGAGTTCCATGACGCCGCCGGCCCCAGCAGAGACCACAGTACCCGCACCTCCTGTCCCACAGCCTGGGGCGGAGGAGTTAAGGTACATGGAGATGGCCCAATTGCCGCCAGATCGTGGCGCATACGAGGATAGGCCGGATGCAGCAGCCTGGCCCACCCCAGAGTACCCGTGTTCACCCGAGGCGTATAGTTTGAGGCTACGGATTTCTTGAGTCAGAGCCCGCCGTAGTTTTACTGTCGAGGCCGAGGATGATCCGCAGGAGTTCATCCGCCGATTCTGAGGATTATGAGTGATCGGGCGCCGGAGACCGAGTCCGTGATTCGGTTCGCATCGGCCGCGTGATACCGCAGTCGATTGGTTTGATTCGCGAGTTATCCCGGAGAGCACGATCCCCGCCTACTGGGATGAGTTCTCGAGGCTTTTCTCACTCACTTCTTGCCTCCACGGATGAGGAGGGCACGCCGGCGATTTTTGTTCCGAGACAGCAGAGGCGCACGCCAGTGGAGTACAACGTCGAGTTCGATTCTTTGGCTCGATATGTCCCTGCATTGGTAGCGGATATGGAGGACAGGGTGCACCGCTACGTCACCAGGCTAGATGATTATATGTCCGAGTCTTGTGCGGGTGTCGCTCTTCAGCCAGGCATGGACATTACCCGCATGCAGGCTCATGCACTTGGATGCGAGGAACATAGAGACCGACGGGTCGACAGATATCAGCAGCAGAAGAAGGCCAAGACGGCCGGATATTTTGGTAGCTCTCGGGGTGGACGGCCTCACAGTTAGCCTAGATTTGCACCCAGCTCGTGAGCACTCCCACATCATTGTTTGCATACCAGAGTATTCGGGGCGTGTCGTGCCCGTGACTTCTGACTTCCAGTAGTGCGGTGCTAACCGATCGAGGTCCGCCTCGGTGTCCGCTGTGGTAGATTCCATTCGTGAGTCAGAGTACTACTTCGGAGCTTGCTACACTTGTGGCCGATAGGTCATTATGCGAGAGTCCGTCCACCAGCAGGCGCAGCAGGTAGGGTCACCTTCGTGGTCTGCCGGTCTCATCCCCTACAGCTACACGCCCGAGGCGGTACTCATGGACCACAGGTCGCGGCAGGTCGTGGCGCGGTCCCGCCTAGCGTCCTCGATCGCATTTATGCCTTGTCCACCGGCATGACCGTGAGAGGCGTCGCTCGACGCCATCACGTACTCTATCGGTTCTGGTTATGATGTACGCCTGATAGATCCGGTTCTACTGGCCCTATATATCTCCTTCATCGCTAGTAGGATAGGGATAGAGCACGAGTCCATAGACCTTTCGAGGTAGCTACGCCAATGGGTGATTCGTGGTAGCTCGGCGGTATATGTGGCTTGCCCGTTGTCTTTATACGCCTTCGCACTCAGCCGACTTGATAGAGTGGACATGACGGATTTCGATGTGATCATGGGTATGGATTGGTTAGCTTCTTGCTACGCCAATGTAGACCGCAGGAGAGAGAGTAGTTCGTTCCAGCTCGGGAGCCGTTATTGAGTGGGAGGAACATCAGACGCTGGCGGTAGGTTTATTTCCTACCTCAAGGCTAGGAAGACGGTGCGCAGGCGGTATATCTACCATCTCATTCGGTGTTTGATATCGAGGTCATGTACGAGATTTTCACTGTTCCATTAGTCGAGAGTTCCCAGATGTGTTTCAGACGACCTCCTGTATCCTCCGAGAGGAGATAAAGTTTTGTATCGATGTCTTTGCAGACACTCTACTTATTTCCATTCCGCCATACGTAATGGCACCGCCGAGTTGAGAGAGTTGAAGGATCATCTTAGAGATCTGGCCGAGAAGCGGCTTCATCGCACCTAGTGTTTCTCCCCGGGAGCGCCGTATTGTTCGTGAAGAAGAAGGACGACGCCGCATACGTGTGTTGATTACAATGAACAAGGTGACCATTAAGAATGATACCCTTCCGTGATTGATGATTTGTTCGACCAGCGAGGTGCGAGATGTTTCTCCAAGATTGATCCGCGATCGGGCTATCATCAAAGTAGTCGAGAGGTGGATGTCCCAGGATCGCATTCCGACGTGCAGACGGCATTATGAGTTCGTGGTCATGTCTTTGGTTGACGAATGCTCCGCAGATTCATGGATTTGATGAACCGAGTGTTCAAACCATTTTTGGACACGTTTGTGATAGTGTTCATTGATGATATCTTGGTTTATTCTCGCTCAGAGCAGGAGCATGCGGAGCATTTGAGAACTGTGCTGAGAGTTCTCCAGGACCAGCAGTTATACGCCAAGTTTTCGAAGTGTGAGTTCTGGTTGACTTCGGTGGCTTTTCTTGGGCATATTGTCGGGGCTGATGGTATTCATGTGGATACGGCCAAGATCGGCGAATCGGAGTTGGCCTCGACCTACTACTCCGGCAGAGGTTCGCAGCTCGGGCCTTGCGAGTTATTATCGGTGGTTCGTAGAGAAGTTTGCTTCTATCTCTCGCACCATCGACTAGCCGACTCGAGCGCTAAGTTTCATGGATCATGCTTGTGGCGTGGTTTCGCATCAAGGAGAGATCGACGACCGTTATACCGTATTTCCAGTAGTATGCGAGGGCGTACATACAAAAGTTAAGCCTTAAAGATTAGGCATAGGGCGAATTTGGGCACAACTCATTAAACGAATGGTTTTCCGACGAAACGTTTTACAAAACTTGCGAAGGGAAAATTCCGGCTATGTCATTTATATTTTTTGCGGATTTTTCCGAGAGATGAAATATTTTGGACCAACGGGAGGGTGACAGTTGTCACCCTCATTGGACGGCAAAGTGGGGCATTGTTGGCACGTTTTTTGTGCCTTTCCCCTTAGTCAAGGAGTTGGTAGGATATTTGTGTAGTAGATGGATAAGGACACTTGCCTAAATCTCCACCTTACACTTGCCTACCACTTGGCTTCATCTTGGCCATTGGTTGGCCTATAAATACCCCCCTTAAGATGAAGAGTTCTTCATCCACAAATCAATTTCCAAGTCTCCAAAGTCCCTCCCCTCTCCTTCTAGTTTTCGTCCAAAGCTCTCCCCTCTAAAAGAGCCTAGCCAAACACCCTCTCCCTCCCCTTCCTCGAGGTCTCGCCAAGTACCCCCTTGGGTAGAAAAATACTCTCCAAAGTATTGTTACTATTCCCAAATACTTTAGCCTATACCTTGTAGTATTTCCAAAGTCACCTCTATACTAAAAGCCTAGAAATACTACCTTATCTCCATTTGTCACTAAACGAAACCCTAAGAGAAACTTCATTGTTGGTTGAAGTAGATAGTAGAAGTTGTGTAGAAACTTCTAAGGGTTTCTTGGAGCTATCGGAGCGTGCAAATTAGGAGTTAAACCTTGCTCAGGATCGACATTTATACTTGGATAATTTTGGGCTTATCAAGGTAAATACTTTTGTCCTTCTATTGTAATTGGATATTACATATAAGAATAGTTAAGACTTGAGTATAAGATATAGAAGGATATTAAAGAATATAATTGAACTGTAATCACAGTAGAAGGGTATAACAGAAGAAGAATTAAACTGTACTTACATAGGACTTTTTTTACAGTAGACTTGTATAGCTTACCGGGTAGGGAAGTGCTGCCCGATTTTCCGTAGAATTAAGAACCCTCTGCTTAGAACTTCCTACAGAATAGTCTAGACGTTGATAGACGTATTTGACTATTATAGGTTGATACTCTGCGCGCGACATATTCGACTTGGCAGGTGGATTTCGAGAAGGTATGTGATTCTTCCTACACTCTTGAGCATGATATTTTAAAGTATATATATATATAGTACGTAGACGACGTGTGTTAATCGAATGTAGCTTTACGACAATGTCTTTTGACTTAAGCCCAATAATAAAGATCTTAAAGTCTTTCAAAAGAATTATAAATCGCTTTGAAAGAAGAAGAATATTTGGTTTTTAAACAAGAAGCTTAAGAGTTATACTAGCTTTATGGGAAGTTAAGTATAACGACTTAAGAAAGATAAAAGGAACAGTTTACTTATGTGTTTATAAAAGACTTATACTGATTTCTGAAAGTATAATAAGATGGTTTGATAAAGTAGACATGATATGATGCTATGTGTGTTAGTGTCTTGTAAAGTTTGTATAAGAGGGTATTCTTATTGTGCTTATGTTGTTTAACGATGTCGTTATGTTAGTATTATATCACTCACCTCTTGACATGATACCGGGTTGTCGCCTCCGACGCGGGTAGACTCAGCATGCAGGACCATGATTCGAGAATACCTCACGCGGTCTAGGGACCTACGCGAGCTACGAGAGTTCCAAGTTAGTGCGACCTTTATGGTCATGCGGTCATGTGGGCCACGCGACTACGAGTCCAGATCGATGCCGGAGAGCTACCGATGCGGCGAATACCTCACGCGGCCTAGGTGGCTACGCGACTACGGAGTCCGAGATTAGGCTTGCATAATGATACTATGGGCGATTGGCTCGCTCGATCATTCGCAGCCTAGAAAAGACCTCACATACGCTTTACCTATTGTTGCTCTTGTTTATGATGTACGCGCGGTTACATCGTTGTTTGTGCATATTTGTAAAATTGGTTTTAAAATGATATGATTTCATTTAAGTACTTTGATTCGCATACTTAGTACCCACAGATCGACCTCCTTCAGGGGGCTGCGTTCATGCCGCAGGTAAGGGAAAGCAGGTGCTAGATCCACATCCTTAGGATCTTTTGCTTTGGTGTCAGAAGCTCCATCTTCTCCGGAGGCTCGACTTTTGGGTATGATCTACCTGTTATGTAGATAGTTTTGTACATTCAGGGTATGGCGGGGCCCTGTCCCGCCATAGTTGTTTACTTCCTTAGAGGTCTGTAGTCCTATTGTACAGTTGGGATGTAAACTGCCAGATTTATATATATATATGCCGAAAGGCACCCTTTTCTCAGATAAAATGTGTCTCATTTACAATTGTTTCATGTCTTTTGTTTTTATATTCCGCTGATTACTCTGATGTATGACTACTTGGGTGCCCGGGTAAGGCACCAGTCACGGGCCCCGGAACGGGTCGTGACAACCGCCCCCGTTCTTACTCTTCCAGAGGGTCCAGACGGCTATGTCGTGTATTGTGATGCGTCAGGCATCGGGTTGGGATGTGTGTTGATGCAGCAGGGCAAGGTTATAGCGTACGCATCCCGACAGCTTAAGAAGCATGAGAGGAACTACCCCACCCATGATTGGAGTTGCGCGGTGATTCACGCCAAGATCCGAGGCACTATTTGTATGGGGTTCATGTGGATATTTATACGCACCACAAGAGCCTCCAGATATCTTCACCGCAGGAGCCGAACTTACGGCAGAGACGGTGGTTAGAGTTGCTAAAGGATTATGATGTAGATATCCTGCACCACCCGGAAGGCCAATGTTAGGCGTATGCCCTTAGTCGTAGGTCGATGGGTAGCCTACCGGATGCAAATGGAGAGGAGGGGCATGGTTCGCGATTTGCATCGCTTAGCGAGCCTCGTGTCCGCTTGATTGATTCGATAGCAATGGGTTCGAGTTCGAGAGGTTGCCGAGTCTTCCATCGCCGGCGAGGCAAGAGGCAACAGCTTGAGGATCCGTTTTAACGCGTACCGCGATACGCTTCTTCGTGAGGGAATGGTCTTTGAGGCAAGACTCACTGGGTGCTAAGGTTTGAGGGCGTGTGTGTGTTCCGGATATTTCGTGACTTCGCAATGTGTTCTGGGAAGCACACAGCCGCTACTTTATCCATCCGGGTCGACCAAGATGTACCACGACCTCGATCTGTGTATCGTGGTATGGCTTGAAGAGGACGCCGCGAGTTTGTAGCTCGGCCCGTGTTGTCAGTGAAGATAGAGCACCGCAGGCCCGTGGTTTGTTGCGCACGAGAGATCCCGACTGGAAGGGAGGTGATCAACATGGACTTTATCACGTGATTACCTCGCACCGGCGGAAGCATGATTCTATTTGGGTTATCGCCGATAGGTCGACGAAATCAGCCCACTTTCTTCCCGTCAGACGACCTTTTCTACCGAGGATTATGCGCACTTTACATCCGAGATCGCCGATCGCATGGAGTCCCTATTTCGATCATTTCGCATGCAGGATCCCGGTTTACTAACTTCCGGAGGTCTTTCCGTATGGTTTAGGACGCAGTGAGCTCGACATCGCATTCCATCCTCGCATGACGGACAAAGTGAACGCACTATCCGCACTCTCGAGGATATGTTGCGAGCCCGTGTTATTGACTTCGTGTAGCCGGAGGATCATTTGCCTCTAGTTAAGTTTTCAGATAATAATAGCTACCACTCCAAAGATTCGACGGGCGCCTTACGAGGCCTTGTATGAGGAAGTGCAGATCGCCGATAGGCTCGGTTTGACGGGGCGAGGTGCGCTAGTGGGACCAGATTTGGTGCAAAGTGCAGCGGATAAGGCGAAGCTTATCCAGAGCGGTTGCTCACACCGTAGTCGGCGTAGTCGATGCAGATCATCGCCGTCGGCCCGGAGTTCGAGGTTGATGATTGGGTTTTCTGAAAGTGTCACCCATGGCGGTGTGACGAGATTCTAAGAAGGAAACTCACCAAGGTACATCGGGCCGTGACGATTGTCCGCAGGTAGGCAAGGTTGCCATGAGTTGGATCTCGCCATCCGATCCGAGGCAGCATCCAGATTTCATGTTTCTACGCCGGCGAGATGTATCGGGGATCCATCTAGAGTGCATCCGATTGACGATGTCCAGGTGACCGAGGGGTTATCATATGAGGAGATTCCCATAGCGATAATTGATCGTCAGGTTAGGCGTCTGCGGACCAAGGACGTGGCTTCCGCAAGGCGTCTGCGCGAACGAGCTCAGGGAGGAGATGACGTGGGAAGCTGAGGAGGACATGAGGCAGAAGTATCCTCACCTATTCCCCATGTTATACCCCGTATTTCCAGAGTATGTACGTAAAGGAATACGTACAAAAAGTTTGGTCTTAAAGTTAGGCCTTGGACGTTTTTTAGGCACAACTCACAAAGCGAACGGCTTTCCGATAAACGCTTCCACGCCTCGTAGGATAAATTCCGGCTATGTCATTTCTAATTTTTGCGGATTTTTCCGAGAGACGTAACACTTTGGACCAATGAGAGGGCGACATTTGCCACCCTCTCATTGGTGGACTTGTCACGGCAATAGGGCCAAATGGATGACCATCCTTGTCATAAAGTTGGTTAGATATTTTGTGTGCAAGTTGGCTAGGTACACTTGCCCTAATCTTGACCTTACACTTGCCTAGCACTTGGCTAAATCTTGGCCATTGGTTGGCCATGTCTTGACCTATAAATACCCCTCTTGAGATGAAGAGTTCTTCATCCACAAAAGCTTTCCAAGTCTAAAAATCCTTCCCTCTCCCTTTGTAAGCAATTCGTCCAACACACCCCCCCCCCCCGCGCGAAGCTGGGCCGAGGCTACCGCCCCCCCCAGCCTAGCTGAAACCTACCCCCCGCCCTTCGTAGAAAATGTGCCTTCTTGTATTGTGCTAATGCCCCAACTACGCTAGCCCAACTACCTTAGTACTTAGTAGAAGTTGTGAAGAACATCTAAGGTTTCCTTAGGAGCAAAACCTTGCTCAGGCGCGACTTTTTCTAGGATATTATTGGGCTTACCGAGGTAACTAATCCTAACCCTCTTTTGAATTAGAGAATACTTACTGTTGTAGAATAAGAATAAGTATAAATACTTAGAAGGTTATTAAGGAATAGAATTGAACTGTAACACCTTAGAAGGGTATAAAAGAAGAATATACGATTCTGATTTACATGTGGATCGTTTCACATGAGACTTATATAGCTCACCGTAGTGGTCACGCCCGACTTTCCGTAGAATTGAGGACCCTCTGCTTAGAATGACCTACGAATAGTCTAGACTTTGATAGATATCTGTGACTATTATAGTCGATTCTGCTTCGACATACTCGACTTGGCGGTGGATTTCACGGAAGGTATGTGATTCTTCCTAAAGCATGATATTTTACAATATGTATATAGTACGTAGACGCATACGTGTTAATCGAATAATACTTACGGAATGCCTCACGCTTAAGCTCGAATAATACGTGACGGAATGCCTCACGCTTAAGCCCGAATAATAAAGAATCAAAACATTTCAAAAGGACTCATGAACCATTTATTAATGTAAGAGAACTAATTGGTTTTTAAACGTAAGCTTAAGAGTTATACTAGCTTTATGGGAAGTAAGTATAACCACTTAAGATTGAGAAAAGAAACAAGTTTGCCTATGTGTTTATAATGCACTTATATTGTGAAAAGAATAATAAGATGGTTTGATAGGTAGACATGATATGATGCTACGTGTTAGTATCTTGTAACGCTTGTATAGGTAGTATCCTTGTTATGCTTATGTTACTTAAAGATAAGTTGTTATGTTAGTATACTATCACTCACCTCTTGAGATGATACCGGGTTAAGCCGCCTCCGACGCGGGTAGACTCAGTGATCCAGGACCATGATTCGAGAATACCTACGCGGGTCCAGGGGCCTATGCGAGCTACGAGTTCCGTGTTAGTATGCGGGTTATGCCTCACGCGGTCTATGTGGCCATGCGGACAATGAGTCCAGGGCGATGCCGAGGAGTAGCTACCCTCGATGCGGGTTATACCTCACGCGCCCACGCGAGTGGCCTACGCGACTCCGAGTTCAGATTAGGCTTGCAGAATGAGGATGTGGGCGAGTGGCCCTGCTTCGATCATTCGCAGCCTAGACAAGACGTGACATTACGCTTACCTATTGTTGATCTTGTTTGTGATGTGGCACTATGTGCGGTTTCTCGTTGTTTCACACATATTTGTAAACCGGTTTTAAAATGATATGTTTTCATTTAAGTACTTTACGCTGCATACTTAGTACTGTTGCATCGACTCCTTCGGGCTGCGTTCATGCCGCAGGCGGGCAAGCAGTGCTAGATCCGCATCCTTAGGATCTCTACGTTGTGTCGTGAGCTCCATCTCTTCCGAGGCTCTACTTTTGGTATGATCTCCCCGTTGTAGATAGTTTTTGTATAGTGGTATGGCGGCCTGTCCGCCATAGTTGTATATTTCCTTAGAGGTCTGTAGTCATGTTGTACAAAGGTCGGATGTAATCGCTAAAACATGATTATATATATACGCCGAAAGGCGATGTTTTCTCACATAACTGTGTCTTGTTTTATAAACTGCTTCATGTCTTGCTTTATGTTTCCGCTGACACTGATGTATGACTACTGGGTGCCCTGAGGCACTACCACGCCCCGAACGGGTCGTGACAAAAGTGGTATCGAGCGCTTAATCCTGAAAGTGTCTACGACCGTATCTAGTAGTCTTGATTATCGCTGTTGTGCACCACACCAATAATCGTGAGGCTATAGGATATTTAGGATTGGTTTCCGCTCTTCTCATTCCGAGATCGTGCTTTAGAGTCGTGTTATAGGTTGGACCCTCTAACGTATTCCTTTCCCCGTAACAGCTTATGCCTCCACGTAAGGCAACCCGCCCGTGGCGGCAAGGCGCCGAGGAGCCGCTAGCGAGACACCCAGAGTCACGAGGGCTCGTGCCCGCCTATACCGTAGACGGCGAGTTCTATGACGCCGCCCCAAAGAGACCACAAGACCCACACCTCCCGCCCCACACCGGGCGGAGGAGTTAGGGTACAAGGAGATGGCCCGCCTTTACTAAAGTCAGGCCCGACACGGCGAGAGGCCGGACGCGCAGCCTGCCCAGCCTCCAAAGGCTTGGCCGCACCCGTTGTTCACCCGAGGCGCAGAGTTTGAGGCTACGAGACTTTTTGAGTCAGAGTTCACGGAGTTTTATGGATCGAGGCCGAGGATGATCCGCAGGAGTTCATCCGCCGCCTTCAGAGGATTTTGAGAGTGATCGGGCGCCGAGACCGAGTCCGTGATCTTTGGTCACATAGGCCGCGTGATACCGCAGCCGATTGGTTTGATTCATGGGAGTTATCCCGGAGAGCACGCGTCCCCGCCTACTGGGTGAGTTCTCGAGGCTTTCTCACTCACTTCTTGCCTCCACAGATGGCGAGGGCGCGGCCGATAGATTTTTACCATCGAGGCAGAGACGACCGCCGTGAGTACAATGTCGAGTTTGATTCATCGCTCGATATGTCCCAAAGATTGGTAGCAGATATGGAGGATAGGGTGCACCGCTATGTCACCGCTAGACGACTATATGGCCGAGTCATGCGGGGTTTCTCCACCGTATGGACATTACCCGCACGCAGCTCACGCCTTGGATGCGGCGAGCGCAGAGGTCGACGAGTGGATGACAAAGCAGCAGGTTAAGGCCGGGACGGAGGGTCTTCCGTAGTTATCGTGGGCGGCCTCAAGAAGCCTAGATTCGCACCACACCAAAGACAGAGCACTCTGCACCGCCCTCAAGACACACCACGCTGAGGGCGTACCAGGCCCTGTGGCTTCGACGTCCAGGTAGCAGAGGTATCGCCGACGACCACCCCAGCCGTGGCCGATGCGTAGATCCCATTACGGAAGTGTGGTACTACTTTTGATCTTGTTACGCTTGTGGCCGCAGGTCACTTTGCGAGGATCGTCCGACCGGGGCTACGTGGTAGGCTCACCTTCGTTCGCTGCCGCTTCATCATCTCCTACGCCACTCGCCGAGGCGTGGTGCCTGGGTCACAGGTCGCGCAGCAGGCCGTGGCTCGTCCCAGCCTAGCGGTCCTCGTAACCGCATTTATGCTTTGTCCACCGACAGATCGTGAGGCCTCACCGATGTCGCCACAGTACCTTATCGGGCTCGGGTTTGATATGTATGCTTTGATAGATCCGGTTCTACTGGCCCCATATATCTCCCTTGTTGCTAGTAGGATAGGGATAGAGCCCGAGTCCATAGACCTTTTCGAGGTAGCTACGCCAGCTGGTGATTCGGTGGTAGCTCTACGGGTATATGAGCTTGTCCTGTGATCATTTACACCGCCGACCGCCGACTTGATAGAGTGGAGATGATTGACTTCGATGTGATCATGGGATGGATTGGCTAGCTCGCTACGCCAATGTATCGCAGAGAGAGAATAGTACGGTTCCAGCTCGGCGAGCCATTGTTGAGTGGGAGGAGCACCAGACGCCGGCGGTAGGTTTATTTCCTACCTCAAGGCTAGGAAGATGGTGCAGGCGGTATATCTACCATCTCGTTCGGGTGTTTGATAATCAAGCCGCGTACCAGATTTTCCGTCGCCCAAAGAGTCACGAGTTCCCGCACGTGTTTCCTGCATGACCTCCCGTATCCTCCCGAGAGGAGATCGAGTTTGTATAGATGTGTTGCGGATACTCGCCTATTTCCATTCCGCCATACGTAATGGCACCCGCCGAGTTGAGAGAGTTGAAGGATCACCAGGGATTTGCTAGAGAAGCGGCTTCATTAGGCCTAGTGTTTCTCCCCGGGAGCGCCAGTATTGTTCGTGAAGAAGAAGGGACGCCGCGCACGTGTGTCGACATGCAGCGGTGAACAAGGTGACCATTAAGAATGTATACCCTTCCTAGGATTGATGATTTGTTCGACCAGGTGCGAGTGCGAGATGTTTCTCCAAGATTGATCCGCGATCGCTATCATCAGTGCGAGTCGAGAGGTGGATGTCCCTAGGATCGCATTCCGACCAGACGCATTATGAGTTCGTGGTCATGTCTTTGGTTGACCAATGCTCCGCGGTATTCATGGATTTGATGAACCGAGTGTTCAAACCATTTTGACACGCTTGTGATAGTGTTCATTGATGATATCTTGGTTTATTCTCGCCAGAGCGAGCACGCGAGCATTTGGCGATCTTGGCCGAGCTTCTCCAGACTAGCGCTGTACGCCAAGTTTTCCAAATGTGAGTTTTGGTTAACTTCGCATTCTTGGGCATATTGTCGGTTGATGGCATTCGAGTTGATACGCCAAGATCGAGGCAATCGGACTGCCTAGACCTACTACTCCGGCGCAGGTTCGCAGCTCGGGCCTTGCAGGTATTATCGGCGGTTCGTGGAGAAGTTTGCTTCTATCTTCGCACCATTGACTAGGCCGACTCGTGGCGCCAAGTTTCGTGGGATCGATGTCAGGAGCGGGGTTTCCAGATTCTTGAAAGAGAGACCGACGACCGCCTCGTTCTTACTCTTCCGCAGGTCCAGATGGTTATGTCGTGTATTGTGACGCGGGCATCGGGTTGGGATGTGTGTTGATGCAAAGATGGCAGAGTTATAGCATATGCATCCCGACACCAAGAAACACGAGGAACTACCCCACCCATGATTTGGAGTCGCACCGTGATTCACGCTTTGAAGATCCGAGGCACTATTTGTATGGGGTTCACGTGGATATTTTTACGCACCACAAGAGCCTCCAAAGATATCTTCACCAGGAGCCGAACTTACGGCGAGACGGTGGTTAGAGTTGCTTAAGGATTACGATGTGGACATCCTGCACTACCCGCAAGGCCAATGTTGTGGCGTACGCCTTAGTCGATGGGAGCCTATCGATGTGCAGCTAGAGAGCGGACATGGTTCGTAATTTGCACCGCTTAGCGAGCCTCGTGTCCGCTTGATTGATTCCGATAGCAATGGGGTTAGAGTTCGTGAGGTTGCCGAGTCTTCCATCGTTGAGGAGGTGAAGAGGCAACAGCCGAGGATCCACTTTGATTCGATATCGTGATACGCCTCTTCGAGGCGCGGTCCTGAGGTAGCACCACGGGTGCTAAGGTTTGAGGGCGAGTGTGTGTTCCGATGTTTCGTGACTTCGCAGGAGTTCTGGGGAAGCACACAATACAAGCGTTACTATCCATCCGGTCGACCAAGATGTACCACGACCTTAGATCCGTGTATTGGTGGGATGGCTTGAAGAGGACGCTGCGAGTTCGTAGCTCGGCCCGTGTTGTCGCAGTGAAGGTAGAGCACCGCAGACCCGTGGTTTGTTACAGCGATAGAGATCCCGACCGGAAGTGGGAGGTAATCAACATGGACTTCATCACAGGATTACCTCGCACTCGGAGGAGACATGATTCTATATGGGTTATCGCCGACAGTCGACGAAATCAGCCCACTTTCTTCCCGTCAGACGACTTTTTCTACCGAGGATTATGCGCACTTTACATCCGAGAGATCGCCGATCGCATGGAGTCCCTACTTCGATCATATCGCATGCAGGAGCCCGCTTACGCCAACTTCCTGAGGTCCTTCCGAGGGGTTTAGGACGCAGTGAGCCCGAGTAATCGCATTTCATCCACGCATGCACGGACAGCAGAGCGCACTATCCGCACTTCGAGGATATGTCATGAGCCCGTGTTATTGACTTCAGTGGTAGTTGGGAGGATCATTTGCCTCTAGTTGAGTTCGCGTATAATAATAGCTACCACTCCAGATTCGGATGGCGCCATGAGGCCTTGTATGGAGGAAGTGCAGATCGCCTATAGGTTGGTTCGAGGTGGGCGAGGTGCAGCTGGGACCAGATTTGGCGCAGCAGTGGATAAGGTGAAGCTTATCCGAGAGCGCTATCGACAAACCGTAGTCGATGTAAGTCGATGCAGATCATCGCCGCCGACATCCGAGTTTGCATTGATGATTGGGTTTTCTCGGTGCCACCCATGGCGGTGTGATGAGATTCGGAAGAAGGAAACTCACCCGCGTACATCGGGCCGCTTCAGATTATCCGCAGGTAGGCAAGGTTGCCTATGAGTTGGATCTGCCGTCCGATCCGAGGCAAAGCATCCGTGTTTCACGTTTATGCCGGCGAGATGTATCGGATCCATCTGAGTACATCCGATTGACGATGTCCAGTGACGAAGGATTATCGTATGAGGAGATTCCCATAGCGATAATCGATCGTCGGGTTAGCGCTCGCGACGAAGGACGCGGGCTTCCACAAAGTCTTGTGGGCGAACGAGCTCAGGGAGGAGATGACGTGGAAGCCGGCGAGGACATGAGGCGTAAGTATCCTCACCTGTTCCCACCCTCCGTAATTCACTTTCCTACTTGTAAATCTTCATTATCGCTTATGCCTAAGTGTTGTTTATGGCCGTGTGTGGCTTTTGCAAACCGCTTAAGTTTTGAAGAACCTTATCGTTATCCTGCTTGGGAAGGAACATTCGACGAATGTTTCGGCGAGGGAAAATGTTATACCTCAGATTTCAGAGTATGTACGTAAAGGAATACGCATAAAAAGTTTGGTCTTAAAGTTAGGCCTGGACGCTTTTTAGGCACAACTCACAAAGCGAACGGCTTTCCGACTAAACGCTTCACACTTTTCGTAGGATAAATTCCGCCATGTCATTTCTAATTTTTATGGATTTTTCCGAGAGACGTAACATTTGGACCAATGAGAGGGCGACATTTGCCACCCTCTCATGGTGGACTTGTCACGCAATAGGGCCAAATGGATGACCATCCTTGTCATAAAGTTGGTTAGATATTTTGTGCAAGTTGGCTAGGTACACTTGCCCTAATCTTGACCTTACACTTGCCTAGCACTTACAAATCTTGGCCATTGGTTGGCCATGTCTTGACCTATAAATACCCCTCTTGAGATGAAGAGTTCTTCATCCACAAAAGCTTTCCAAGTCTAAAAATCCTTCCTCTCCCTTTGTAAGCAATTCGTCCAACACACCCCCTCCCTCGGAAGCTTGGCCGAGGCTACCCCACCCCTAGCCTAGCCGAAACCTACCCCTCCCTTGGTAGAAAAGTTGCCTTCTTGTATTGTTATAATGCCCAAAATACCCTAGCCCAAATACCTTAGTACTTAGTAGAAGTTGTGAAGAACTTCTAAGGTTTCTCTGAGCATACAACTTGTGAGCAAAACCTTGCTCAGCGCGACTTTTCTAGGATATTATTGGGCTTACCGAGGTAACTAATCCTAACCCTTTGAATTAGAGAATACTTACTGTTGTAGAATAAGAATAAGTATAAATACTTAGAAGGTTATTAAGGAATAGAATTGAATCAGAACACCTTAGAAGGGTATAAAAGAAGAATATACGAATCAGATTTACATGTGACTGCTTTCACAAGAGACTTATATAGCTCACCGTGGTCAGGCTGCCCGACTTTCCGTAGAATTGAGGACCCTCTGCTTAGAATGACCTACGTAATAGTCTAGACTTTGATAGATATCTGTGACTATTATAGTCGATTCTCTGCGCGACATACTCGACTTGGCGCAGTGGATTTCACGGAAGGTATGTGATTCTTCCTAAAGCATGATATTTTACAATATGTATATAGTACGGTAGACGCATACGTGTTAATCGAATAATACTTACGGCAATGCCTCACGCTTAAGCTCGAATAATACGTGACGGCAATGCCTCACGCTTAAGCCTCAATAATAAAGAATCAAAACATTTCAAAAGGACTATCAACCATTTATTAATGTAAGAGAACTAATTGGTTTTTAAATGTGCTTAAGAGTTATACTAGCTTTATGGGAAGTAAGTATAACCACTTAAGATTGAGAAAAGAAACAAGTTTGCCTATGTGTTTATAATGCACTTATATTGTGAAAAGAATAATAAGATGGTTTGATAGGTAGACATGATATGATGCTATGTGTGTTAGTATCTTGTAACGCTTGTATAGGTGAGTATCCTTGTTATGCTTATGTTACTTAAAGATAAGTTGTTATGTTAGTATACTATCACTCACCTCGAGATGATACCGGGTTAAGTCGCCTCCGACGCGGTAGACTCGCGGTCTGGGACCATGATTCGAGAATACCTCATGCGGGTCCAGGGGGCCTATGCGAGCTACGAGAGTTCCAGGTTAGTATGCGGGTTATGCCTCACGCGTCTATGCGCTACGCGACAATGAGTCCAGCGATCGCCGAGGAGCTACCCGATGCGGGTTATACCTCACGCGCCCACGCGAGTGGCCTACGCGACTCGAGTCCGAGATTAGGCTTGCAGAATGAGGATGTGGGCGAGTGGCCCTGCTTCGATCATTCGCAGCCTAGACAAGACGTATTACGATTACCTATTGTTGATCTTGTTGTGATGCGGCACTATGCGGTTTCTCGTTGTTTCACACATATTTGTAAACCGGTTTTAAAAATGATATGTTTTCATTTAAGTACTTTACGCTGCATACTTAGTACCGTTGTATCGACCTCCTTCGGGG
This sequence comes from Przewalskia tangutica, assembly GCA_029844215.1. Classification (NCBI taxonomy): domain Eukaryota; kingdom Viridiplantae; phylum Streptophyta; class Magnoliopsida; order Solanales; family Solanaceae; genus Przewalskia; species Przewalskia tangutica. The sequence continues at coordinate 105,183 of JAQGDG010000357.1, forward strand.
CTGCGTTCATGCCGCAGTGGGCAAGGTGTGCTAGATCCGCATCTTAGGATCTCTACGCCGTGCCGTGAGCTCCATCTCTTCCGAGGCTCTACTTTTGGTATGATCTCCCGTTGTAGATAGTTTTTGTACATGCCAGGTATGGCGGCCCCGTCCCGCCATAGTTGTATATTTCCTAGAGGTCTCAGAGTCATGTTGTACAAAGGTCGGATGTAATCGCTAAAACATGATTATATATATATGCCGAAAGGCGATGTTTTCTCACATAATCTGTGTCTTGTTTTATAAACTGTTTCATGTCTTGCTTTATGTTTCCGCTGATTACTCTGATGTATGACTACTTGGGTGCCCCGGTAAGGCACCAGTCACGGGCCCCGGAACGGGTCGTGACACCCCACACCTCCAGGTAACTCACTTTCCTACTTGTAAATTTTCATTATCATATTTGCCTAAGTGTTGTTTTGTGGCATTTGCAAACTGTTTTAGTTATGAAGAACCTTATTGTTATTTGTCTTGGGAAGGAACATTCGGGACGAATGTTTCTAAGGAGGGTAGAATGTTATACCCCGTATTTCCTGAGTATGTACGTGAGGACGTACGTACAAAACTTTAGCCTTAGTTAGACACTTTGGACGAAAATATTGTGCACAACACTCGAAAAGAATCGTTTTCCGACGAAACGTTTTCCAAAGCTTGCGTAGGGAAAATTCCGGCTATGTCATTAATAATTTTGGCGGATTTTTTCGAGAGATGAAACATTTTGGACCAACGAGAGGGTGACACTTGTCACCCTCAAGTGGACGGCAAACATGGGCTTGTTTGGACGATTTTGTGGCTTTTCTTTGGTCAAGGTTAGGTAGGATATTTTGTGTAGTAGATGGATAAGGACACTTGGGTAAATCCTCACCCTACACTTGCATAGCACTTGGCTTCATCTTGGCCATTGGTTGGCCTATAAATACCCCCCTAACTTGAAGGTTTTCTTCATCCACAAATCACTTCTCCAAGTCTTGAAAATCCTCCCCCCCCCCTCTTGTAGTGTTTTCGCCCAAGCCTCCCCTCTAGAGAAGCTTAGCCGAAACACCTCTCTCAAGTTGTCTTCCAAGTATAGTTACTATTCCAAAATACCCTAGCCCAAATCCCTTATAGTATTTAAGTAGAAGTTGTGTAGAAACTTCTAAGGGTTTCTTGGAGCTATCAGAGCGTGCAATTAGGAGCTAAACCTTGCTCAGGATCGACATTTAACTTGGATAATTTTGGGCTTATCGGGGTAAATACTCTTGTCCTTCTATTGTAATTGGATATTACATATAAAGATAGTTAAGACTTGAGTATACGATATAGAAGAATATTAAAGAAGTATTGAACTGTACTTACATAGGACTGTATTTATAGTAGACTTGTGTAGCTTGACGGGTAGGGAAGTGCTGCCCAATTTTCTGTAGAATAAAGAACCCTCTGCTTAGAATAGTCTACAGAGTAGTCTAGACTTTGATAGACGTATCTGACTATTATAGGTTGATTCTCTGCGCGCGACATATTTGACTTGGCAGGTGGTTTTCGCGGTATGTATGTGATTCTCCCTATACTCTTGAGCATGATATTTTAAAATATATATATAGTACGGTAGACGTACACGTGTTAACTGGACGTAGTTTTACGGTAATGTCTTTTGACTTAAGCCTGAATAATAAGAATCTTGAAGTCTTTCAAAAGAATTATAAAACATTTCGAAAGAAGAAGAATATTTGATTTTTAAACAGAAAGCTTAAGAGTTATACTAGCTTTATGGGAAGTTAGGTATAACGACTTAAAAAAGATAAAAGGAACGGTTTTACTTATTTGTTTATCTTGTATTGACTTCTGCAAAAGTAGTAAGATGGTTTGATAAGTAAACATGTTATGATGCTACGTGGGTTAGTGTCTTGTGATGTTATTCTAATTGTGCTTACGTGGTTAAACGTTAAGACAGATCTTATATTATATCACATACCCTCGACTTGTTATACCGAGGGCTTGCCACCTCGATGCGGGTCTATACGGCCTATGCGGTCTGCGTGACTATGCGGAGTCGCGGAGTTCCAGGATTGATCATTCCGGTGTTTTAGCCCGACGCGGGGATGCCATGCGCGGTCATGCGTCTATTGAGACTACGCGACTACGAGTCCGCGAGGGTACCGGTTAGCTACCCGACGCGAGGAATACCTCACGCGGTCAGGTGCGACCTATGCGATCGGAAGTCCGTGATTAGGCACGATAATGATACTATGGGTGATCGCCTTGCTTCGATCATTCGCGCCTAGAAAAGACTCATACGCTTACCTATTATTGCTCTTGTTTGTGATATGGCACTATGTGCAATTGAATCGATTGTAATTGCAAATGGCTTTAAAATACTTTGATTTCATTTAAGTACTTTACGCTTCACATACTTGGTACTGTTATCGACCTCCTTCGGCCGCGCTCATGCCGCAGGCGGCAAGCAGTGCTAGATCCACATCCTTAGGATCGCTTGCTTTGGTGTCGTGAGCTCCATCTTCTCCGAGGCTCGACTTTTAGGTATGATCTCCCGTTGTTGTATATAGTTTTGTACATTCAGGTATGGCGGGCCCCGCCCGCCATAGTTGTTTATCTTCTTGAGGTCCTGTAGTCCTATCAGACATTGGGATGTAACTGCTAAACTATGTTTATATATATATATGCCGAAAGGCGACATTTTCTCACATACAAATGTGTCTCATTTTACAACTGTTCCATGTCTTGTTTTTATATTCCGCTGATTACTCTGATGTATGACTACTTGGGTGCCCGGGTAAGGCACCAGTCACGGGCCCCGGAACGGGTCGTGACACATTCCTTGGTTGTATTTGGATTGCCTAAAATAGAATTTGTTCTATGTACTTCCTTGTTGTACTTTGATGTTTAAATTGTAAGTTGTATAGTCCATTGCCTTAGTGAAGTTGGATTCTTAAAAGTGAAAGTATTTTACTTTAAGTACATAGAGTCTTGAAAATGAAGTGGTTTCCAAATCTTTTGGCTAGTGCCTTAGTTCCAAAACCTAAGGGTCGTTATAATGACTTTAGGGGAGTCAAAGGAGTGATTTACGTAATTGTTTTAAGAGAGGAGAAGTGACATGATTTAAGTAGAAGTAACTTGTTTTAAAGGTGTGAGTTACTTGAGGTATAAAAGTAGAAGAAACTTGTTTTCTAAATATTAAGAGAATTGAAGTATTTTGAAAGTTAAGAACTTGATTTGTAAGTATGTGATACTTGGTTTTAAGTATAAGTATTTTGGTTATAAAAAGGAATGAATATGTCTAAAACCATAAAGGGTTATAACGACTTTATGGGAAGTTGGTTATAACGGCTTTATGGAAGGTTAAGAAAGTTGTCTATTTTGATTATTAGGCATAATTTGCCTAGATTGTGAAAATTTGAAGTTACTTGATTTCAAGCTTTGAAATGAGTTTTCTAAAAGTGTAGTAACTTACTTTGAAAAATAGACACACCTTGATACTACGGGTGTTAGTATCTTGGGGTTTTACATAAAAAAGAGTCTTTTGAAAAGAATGTACGTACGTAGTACTTTGTCTTGTTTAATTGAGAATTATTCGATGGGTGCCTTGATAAGTACTTTGGCTTGTTTAATTGAGAATTATTCTATGTGTTCCTTGATAAGTACTTTGGCTTGTTTAATCGAGAATTATTCTATGTGTGCCTTGATAAGTACTTTGGCTTGTCTAATTGAGAATTATTCGATGGGTGCCTTGATAAGTACTTTGGCTTGTTTAATTGAGAATTATTCTATAAGTGCCTTGAGTTTATAAAATGAAAGTCTATAGATTTTATGAACTTGCATATGTGTGCTGGTGATAGCCTTTGAGTGCAAGTATTATGTTTTATTACGTTGCCGCGACTCTCGGTTGGAGGTCTACCGCCTTGTTGTAAGTTTACTCGACGCATCGACGCGGTGATGTGGGATTCCACGGGTATGCTTCCATTATTTGTGTTACTCCTTGGACATACTTGCGATGTGGGATTTTGGGGCATGTGACCAGGAGGCGGGTTAGATTCCCGGATTTATAATGTCATGTTAGTGCCTTAAGTAAACTAAAATAAGAGTGTATATGAATAAGACTAATAAGAAGTTAGGGGGATTTCTTAACTTGCTTATTTATTGTGTGACGGACGGTTGAGAAGGGGTAAGAGTATAAATGAGGGGTAAACCCCCAAGACGTTATACCACCTTCTCCAGGGTAAGAGTATAAATGAGGGGTAAATCCCCAAGACGTTATACCACCTGCTTTACCACCTTCTCCAGGATAAGAGTATAAATGAGGGGTAAACCCCCAAGACATTATACCACTTGTCTCAGGGTAAGAGTATAAATGAGGGGTAAACCCCCAAAGACGTTATACCACCTGTTTCCATGGATTTGCTACCCATGATTTGATCGTGAGTTTCCTATTTTATATTGTAAGTATACTACTATTTACTCTCATTGTTAGTAAGGCACTGTGTACTGTTATTTGAGTAGTGACTTTGAGGGCATGCGTCCCTGACTTGATATGATCGCTTATGTATCTTGTAGGTTGGCTATCATACATGTCTCCTGCTTTGTTTAGATCGTTATGATTTCATTACGATTTCATCGCTTCACATACTTGGTACATTCTTCAGATCGACCTCCTTCGGCCGCGTCATGTCGCAGTTTAGGTACGCTGTTTGGTGATCGGCAGTGTAGGACCGCCGTAGTTTTGGATAGCCTTCGCTCGGGAGTTTATCTTTTTGGTATAAGTTCTTTCAAGATGTGCTTTTGTACGATTATGGGTACGGCGGGGCCTTGTCCCACATTCCAAGAAACTCTTGAGGTCTGTATTCATACGTGGATTGGACTCGTATGCGGTGTAGTGTCTTTTGTTTATGTATATTATATGGCGCCTTGTCGGCTTTGCTCAGACGTATGTTGGTTTTTTTAAAAAAGTGTTATTTAAATTCGCAGCTTTACTTGTGTTGTTAAGGTAGGGTGCCTGTGTAGGCACCATCCACGCCCGGGTTCGGGCGTGGGATGAATCCGCCCATTTGCGGACACGGTGTCATCGATAAATCATGTGGCATAATCCGCCCGCCGCTGTGGCTCGTGGAATCATGTAGCATAATCCGCCCGCTGTGGAGCTTCGCATCGTGGAATCATGTAGCATAATCCGCCCGTCTCAGGAGCTCGGTGCACCGTGGAATCATGTAGCATAATCCGCCCGCCGGAGCTCTTGCATCGTGGAATCATGTAGCATAATCCGCCCGCTGTGGAGCTCGGTGCATCGTGGAATTATGTAGATAATCCGCCCGCCTGTGAGCTCGGTGTAAGATGACGAATCCGCTATGTGGAGGCTCGGGGTAATATGGCGTAATCCGGCCTATGTGTATGCTCGGTGTATCTCATAACGTAATCCAGCCTATTTGTAGGCTCGGTGTATCTCATAACGTAATCCAGCCTATTTGTAGGCTCGGTGTGATTTTCCTTACATAACATTTTTAAACCATCTTTTCACTTCTTCTTAAGTCGTCATAACAACTTCTCATAAAGCTATTATAACAACCTTTCATTTTAGAGAACTTAAGGCACTTTATTCTTGCAACATTAGGGAAACTAAACCCAAAAATACTACGTACATACATACTTAAAAGAATCATAAAACTTCTTTCTTTTTAAAGCTCAAGTCACATACTCTTTTGGAAACCATCTTCTTAACTTTTGAAATAAATTAAGAAGCCATACTTTTTAAAGTTTTGTCATTTCCACTCATAAAATCAAGGCTTATAGTATTAACCCCTCGTAGCATACACTCTTTAAAATCATATCGCTTAAAACTTCATAATCCTTAAAAGACAATCAAAGTTCATAGTCTTAAAACTTCATAACATACATTCTTTAAAGTCTATTTACTTATACTTATAAAAAAAATATAAAGTCCCATACACTTCCAAAACCAAGTAACTTATTCTCTTAAAATCATATAACTTCCACTTTTAAAATCAATCCCCTTTTCACATATAAATTCAAGTCATTTTCGAACATAAAATCCACTTACTTACTTTAAATAAATCAAGACACATAGCTTTAAATCAAATCTCATAATTTCCTAACCATTCTTACCAACATCTCCCATAAGACTTGGTAAGGTCTTAGGACAATTTAACATACTTTTAATTTAGAGTCAACAATGTGAATACTTCTTAACTTCTAAGAGTAGAAGGAATCATGAAATACTATCACATGGATATTTCATACGTAGGATCATGCCAAAGAAAGAAGAGGTTCACATACTCATGCGACTAGCGACAAGTTGCAAAATGCTCCAAAGTACTATAACCTTGCTAGCCTTTCCACCCTTCAAGTAGAATACGCTACTCGTAGTACTTCAACCTATAATAGTCATAACACGTCCATTAACCTCTAGCTTCAATCGTAGAATATTCTAAGTGCAAGGTCACTAAATTCTACGGAAAATCGGGCAGCACTTCCTTTGTTTCTACATACTTTGCCACATTTTTCAAGGCCGAATTCAATAACCAAACGCCACATTTAATGCTCAATCAATTCAGCAAATACAAAGGGGATTACACGCCCTACAAGACGTGTAAAATTCCGCCCCACAATTGACATCAAAACTAGTCCACAAAAATACAATGTCTATTCGGCAACTTGAGATACAACAACACCAATTCTTATCCAATTTAAGTTCTTGGGTCAAACATGTTATATAGTCATAAACAACTTCCAAAACTACAATTTCCTTCCTTATATAACATGTGACAACTAAACTAGTAACCAAATTGAACTACAATCTTAAGGGCTAACATACTAGTTTTCGGATTAGGGTTCCAATAGTCAATACACTTATCAAACTTCACAATATATACCTCATGCTTGCTAATATCCAAAGCTACAACAATAAGTAATCTTGATTACTAAAACGACAAGAATTATACCTTTACAAGCCCTTAAAATTTCCAAGATTCAAAGTCGCTCCTTAGCAATTCTTAGCTCCTTTCCTTATGTTCCAATCCGCTCCAAGCACTCCTTAGAAGCCTATGAAGAACTCATCTTCAAGTCCCAACTTCAAAGTTGAAGAACTCCTTAAGTTTCCGCCTTGCGACTAATAAGAAAACGCCACTTTTCCAAAATCTTTCTATTGAGATATCCTTACAATACCCTTAGGGACCTTGGGTTTAAGTCTTGTGAATAATGGAACAAAACTACAAATTTTTCTTGTGGGAGTGAGGTGAACCCGTGAGCTATCTAGTGAAGAACAAGAAAGTGTGAAATAATTCTAAGTGTTGAAGAACTAGTCTTGCACTAGTTGGGTATATATAACACAATAAAGGGTCAAGATTATAACAAATGTGTGGCTAGGATGGAGAACACATGGATAATAGCCAAGTGGACAAGTTGACTTGGTCAATATTCTCAAGCTTGAAGACTTATCATCCACAATGGTAAAATGACCATTCTATCCTTGCATATTTCGTCCAAGACCAATGTGGGGGGTGCCACGTGTCGCCCTCTCATTCGTCCATAAAATTCTGTAACCCTCGTGGGCCCCACAAAACGTAAAATTCCTCGGGTGGGCCCCACATGACCAAATCCGTAAAAATAAATTTCCATAACGTTAATAAGTTCCATACTCATCCAATAATGCATTTTGAGAATTCAATTCTCATCAACGAACATTTTTCCTTTCCGACGTTCGGAAGATTTTCCGTCGGAAAAACAATTCTTCCTTTCGTACAAATTTTCAAGCCTTGATTCCTTACGTACAATCTCTTATACATGTCCTGGACTTACGGGGTGTAACAAACATAACTCGTTAGGGTGAGACGACCCTAACAATACAACTCTATCGCACGATCTCAGAGTGAGAAGAATGGAAACGAATCCTAAATGTCCTGCATCCTCCTGATTATAGATGTGGTGCACAACACACCGATAACCAAGACTCTACTAGACACGGTATGTAGACACTTTTCGAGGACTAACTGCTCTGATACCACTTTTGTCACGACCCGACCTCGGGCCAGCGACTGGTGCCCTACCTGGGCACCCCTTACCGGTATACATCAGAGAATAGTAGCGGAACATACATATAACGCAAAAGAAATAAATAACAGGCTAGCCGATAAGGTCACCTTCCAAAAGTATACACATAACCCAAAAAGCAGTTACCTCTTTTTTTTTCTTTACAACCCAATCCACAAGACATGACTATGCACTTAAGAATAACAACCGTGATGGACAGGCCCCGCCATACCCCGAATGTACAACAACCGACAATATCGTGGATCCGACCAAGGATAAGCCTCGAGTAATGGAGCTTCAAGAAATTGAACATTGATCCTAAGAGTGAGGATCAAGAATCAGTATAACTCTACTGCAGATGAACGTAGCCCCCGGGAGGTCAAGATAACAAGTACTAAGTATGTGAAATCAAAGATCAGAATGAAATCATAATAGTCTAAAATAAAGCTGGGGACATGTATGAAAACCATATTAACAGTACACTACGCCTTACTAACAATGAGAGTGGACAAGAATAAACTTTGCCGGTTTTAAAACAGGAAGCTCATGATTAACCTAAAGCCATCCGCCCGTAGTATCATTCTGCAATCCTACTCCTGGGACTATTTCACCCGCATAGGACGTATGGACCCGCATGAGGTAATTTCCTCGCATAGATTGTATCCGCCCGTATAGGTCGTATGGACCCGCATGAGGTAATCTCCTCGCATAGGACTGGTCCGCCCCGCATAGGACTATTTCACCCGCATAAGCCCTACGGACTCGCATGAGGTATTCCTCGCATCATGGGTAGCAAATCCACGGAATATGCAAATGCCACAAACCCGGGGAATAACCCCGTAATGAACAATATATCACTAGCACAACCGGCTATCATATATAACATAAGTACCACCGGCTTATCATACATAACATAAGCACCACCGGCTTATCATAATTATCATAAGCAAGTTAAGACATCCCCTAACTTCTTATTAGCCTTAATTATCATGCACTCTCATTTTATTTAACTTAAGACCCTAACATGTTATTAGAAATCCGGGAATTTAACGCAAAGTACTACGTACTTCTATTCTTTAAAAATGACTCTTTTTCATATAAAACTCCAAGATACTAATAATCGTAGTATCAAGTCATTTCTACTTTTCAAGACAAGTCACAATACCTCTTTAGAAATACATTTATAGGCTTCTAAATCAAGTGGCTTCTTTCTTTAAAACTTTAAGCAATTGATGCCTTAAAATCAATTTTTCTTTCTTCATTTCAAGTCATTTATCCTTAATTACATCACTAGAGTAAACCATTCTTTCATCTTTCCATAAAGCTATTATAACCAACTTCCCATAAAGTCGTTAAACTAACTTTATGATTTAGACACTTACATTCTTCTTTATAACCAAGAGACTTAAACTTTCCGAAAACCAAGTATCATATACTTTCAAAATACTTCAAGTTTCTTAAGTTTAGAAACTAAGATATCCTTAATCTTTAAAACAAGTGAGTTAATTCTCTAACTCAACCAACTTGGACATTCTTAAAACAATTCAAGGATATCAAATGAAACTAGATTTATCAAAATCTCGTATGTCTACCGTACTATATATTTACAACTACTCATGCCCAAAAGATAGGAAAATTCCACATACCTCTTCGGTTCAATTCACTTGCTAAGTCAAATATGTCGTACGTAGTATGTCAACCTATAATGACCATAATACGTCTATTAACTTCTAGCTTTAAACGTAGAATATTCTAAGTGTAAAGTCACCAAATTCTACGGAAAATCGGACAGCACTTCCTTTGTTTCTACGTACTTTTCCACCTTTTCAAGGCCCGAATTCAATAACCAAACATGCCACATTTAAGGCTCAACAATGTAGTTAACAATAGGGGATTACACGCCTTAATAGGACGTGTAAAATTCTGCCCCACAATTGATATCAAACTAATAAAAAAGGCAATGCCATTCACGACCAATAGGTGCTACAACATATCATCCTTTCCAATTCCTTTTCAACCCAAGTTGTCTAGTATAACATGTTATAAAGCCGCAATCTATTATAACAACTACAATATTCAAGAAGATAACATGTGACGATTCTAATTATCGACCAAATTGTATTTCAATTTCAAATGGCTAACAAGGTCATTTCGGATTTAGGCTTCCAATATCCATAACACTTATCAATCTTCAATATATATACTTCATGCTAGTTAAAATGTAAGGCTACAACAATATGTAATCTTATAACACTTAAGAGAACAAGATTGTTACCTTGACGAGCCTTAATCCAACTTCAAGATCCGAAGTCGCTCCCTAGCAACTTAGCGCTTCTCCTTGACACTCCAATCTGCCACTTGAAGCCCTTAGAAGGTCACAAATAACTTTCCCTCAATTTCCAATCCAAACCTATGAAAGCGACTTAGGTTTTCACCTTGCGACTAATGCAAAAATGATACTTTTCCGGGATCTTTCTATTGAGATACTCTTACAATACCCATAGAAACCTTGGTTTAAAGTATGGAGATTATTGAACAACAAACGAAATTTTTTCTTGTTGGAACCCTAGTGAACCCGAGAGCTCCTCATTGAGTCTTCAAAGTTTTTCAAAATTTTTCTAAGTGTAGAAAGCCTTGTCTTGCTACTAGTGTTATTATATAACAACATGGAGGGTCAAGATTAGAACAAATGGGTGGCTTGGATGTGCTTCATTAAAAGATCAAGCCAAGTGGGCTTTTTGACTTAGTCAATTTTATCAAGCTCAAGCCTAGCAAGACTTGGTCATCTTAACATTGGTCAAATGACCCTTCTAACCTTGGTCCATTCGACCATGACCATCTAAGGGGGGTGACACGTGTCACCCTCCCGTTCGTCGCAATATTTCATTTCCCGACATTTCCATAATTCCGATAAACTCTTAAAAGTCTTAAATAACAAATTTGGGAACCTAATCCTCATTAACAAACATTTCTCTTTTTCGAGGTTCGGCAGATTTTTCCCCCGGAAAACAATTCTTTCTTTCGTTCAAATTTTTACATCCTGATTCCTTACGTACATTCTTATATACGTGTCCTGGAATTACGGGGTGTAACACGAATGTTCTTAGTCGTTTTTCAAGATATACAAACTTCGGCGTAGTCTCTTCACAATGCTTATCAATCAATACTCCACAAGACCAACGATGCCACACATGGCCACCATATAACATACGTAAATATAACAATGGACCTTCCATCTATGGTCTCTTCTCACAAAACTCGAAGGTTACAGTCTTATGAAAAACGGGATCTTTAGAGGTTCCTTTCTTTTTCTCCGCATAAATGGATGGCCCTTTCGTATTCTAAGTCATGGGACTAACACTATCTGAATCCTTCAGTCGGACTCCCACTCAGCTAACTGATGTGTTCCCCCGTGTTACTCCCCTTCTCTGTCTCACTTAGTCACCAAACTAGTTGGGACATGAACCTATAACCTGCCTAGCTTAGTTTATCAACCGGTGTAAACTCTAATACTAGTAGCATCTCAATCACAAGCACCTAAGGACAGTGTTACTGAACCTAAGGCGTGTGTATCATCACAATTAACCTCCACTCATGGCCTAAAAAGGATTCTCTTAACCCACCTACATTACTCATAACCATAATCACTATAGTTCTTTTAACCATTGTTCCTTCCTTTTCTTACTTATCATACTTTCTCGTACTTCCAAACTTATTTAGTACACGCACAAAATCTCAAATATTGTTTCTGTTCTCCAATCCTTGGAGTTACTTATCCAAACTTGGCCATAATGCTACTTGCATTCCCGTTAAGGCTCTTCTCGGCCCTCACGACCTGGTTCCGGTGGAACGCATCCACGAACTCATACAACAATTAACTAGACTTGGGCCTTGCATCTTCGTCACCCTATCACATAGCGGGACCATTTCCAACTGACATCACCCTATTCCATACTATCGTGTCACGACCCGTTCCGGGGCCCGTGCCTGGTGCCTTACCCGGGCACCCAAGTAGTCATACATCAGAGAAATCAGCGGAATATAAAACATACAGATATGAAACAAGAGATAAGATAATAAAACAAAGCAACAAAACGGTTGCCTTGCATATATACAGTAATTTTTGAACGCTATATCCCTTTACAAACCCCGCCACAACAAAGATTACATGCACTCTAAGAATGTAATAACACTTATGACGACGGACAGGCTCGCCATACCCCTCGAATGTACGTAACCTACAACTCGTGGAAACATACCAAAAGATAAGCCTCCTGAGAAACGGAGCTTCCTAATACGCGAATCGTGATCCTATGAGCGAGGATCAACAACCGCAGATTCTACTGCGGCATTTAACGCAGCCCCAAGGAGGTCAAGACAATGTACCAAGTATGTGAAACTGAAAATACTGAAAATGAAATCATAATAGTCTAAATAAAACAGAAGACATATATGATAACAAAACTACAGTTCACAGCATAAAAGTAGTCATGTCAAGTAAGGGACTCACGCCCTCAAGGTCATCCCTCATGCCCGTGGAACTCCTTACTCACTGCCGGCAGTCTAGGTATAAGTCATGTGATACGTGTAACATGTCTCGGCCCATCTCATGGACTCGAGGTGAAATCGTATGGAATACATTCCCGATCCATCTCATGTACTCGGATCAAATCAGGTGGTATACATTCCTGCTCATCCTACGAACGCGGTGTCGCATGAAATACATTCCCGGCCCATCTCATGAACTCGGTATCGTGAAATACATTCTGCTCATCTCATGAACGCGTGTCGTATGGAATACATTCGGTTCATCCCATGAACGCGTGTCGAGTGAAATACATTCCCGCTCATCTCATGAACGCGTATCAAATCAGGTGGAATACATTCCGGTTCATCCATGAACGCGTGTCGAGTGAAATACATTCCTGTTCATCTCATGAACGTGGTATCAAATCAGTGGAATACATTCCTGCTCATCCCATGAACGCGGTGTCGCGTGGTCATAACATTTAAACGCTCTTTTAAGACAGATAAAGATAATACCATATTTTCCTTTTAAAATAACTAAGGTAATATTATGCCCTGCTTTTTAAACCAAAACACTTTCCTTCTTAAAGTCAAGTAACAACATTCTTTTCCAAAAGTTCAAGTTTGCCTAATTTCAAATATTCACGTCTCTTGTTTTCGAAAGATTTCATAGTTCATAGTCTTAATCATTTAATAACATAATTCTCTTTTAAAACAGTTGAGCAATATATGCCTTGTGTATGAGTAGGTTATTCTTGTTTATAACAATCTTATTAAAGCAACCATGATCTAGGAAATGTAATACAATTTTGTCTTATCTTAGCTTCTATGCAGATGGAGGTTTCTACTGGTTTTAATATAATTACTTATTTGTCAATACATTTTCCTTTATTAACGATGCAGTGGTTCATTCGATACTTATTCTCATTTCCGAATCAGTAAAACATTATTCTTTTTTTTTAAAACCAAGTACTCATTACTCACGAATGAGGTTTCACACTTTTTAACAAAATTCATATCAATTCAATCAAGTCAAGCCTCTTATCTTTTGAGATCAAGTCTCTTATCTTCTAAAATCAATAAACCATTCTTTTTATTACTCCTAAGTCATTATACCTAACTTCCCATAAAGCTAGTATAACTCTTAAACTTTCACAACCAAGTATTACTCTTCTTTCAAAAATGATTCTTAATTCTTTTGAAATACTTCAAGATTCTTATTATTTAAAACGCAAGTCAAAAGACATCGAAGTAAAACCACGCTCGCTAACACACGCACGCTCACCGTAATATATATATATTCTTTTAAAATATCATGCTCAAGAGGATAGGAAGAATCACATACCGCGACGATTATCGACTATTAGCAAAAGCTCCAAAGCATCGTAATCCTCGCTAGCCCTTTCCACCATTCGAGTAGAATACGCTACTCGCAAGATTTCAACCTATAACGGCCATACAAGTTCATCAGAATACAAATTCTATGTAAGTACAGTCACTTTCTTCTTTAATATTCTTCCGATGTGATTTCCATTCAATTCTCTTCTTTATACCATCTTTATATACGCCTTATACTCATTTATATACTACTACGATGTAATTTTCAATTACAATAGAAGGACATAGTATTTACCTCGATAAGCCCAAAATTATCCAAGTTTTAATGTCGATCCCGAGCAACGTTTAGCTCCTATTCAACGCTCCAACCCGCTCCAAACAACCCTTAGAAGTTCTACACAACTTCTACTTAACACTTCAACCGACTATGAAGATTTTCCTTAGGTTTCGTTTTTGGATCAAGGGAAGTATAATAGTATTTCGGCTTTTAGTATAGGGTAACCTTGGAATACTACAAGGTATTTGGGCCAAGGTATTTTGAATAGTAACAATACTTGGAGAATACTTTTCTACCAAGGGGTATTTTACGAAACAACTAGGCAAGGGGGTTCGCCGAGGCCTCCGAGGGAGGGAGGAGGCTTTGACGAAATCTACACAAAGGGGAGGAGTATTTTCCTTGGAATTTCACAAGTGTGGATGAAGAATAAGTCTTGCATTGGAGGGTATTTATAGGCCAATCAATGGCCAAGATTTAGACAAGTGGTGGGCAAGTGTAGGGTGGATTTGGACAAGTGTAAGTGGTCCCACTTTCTCATCAACTACACAAAATATGGGATGCCGATTGGTCTTTTGGTGGTCGCGTCAAGATCGAAACCCGCGGTCATCGGTTCGAGATCAGAGGTCGGAAGTTGGTTCACTTTCCATGGCTCTTGGTATTGCAAACCGTGCGGAAGTTGAATGTTCTATTCTTCAAACGAGACTTGGTAACTGGGCAATTTAATTCCGAGCATACCAAGGAAGGATCTCATTCAACGGGACATCGTAAATTGTTACGGTGGGAACCGTTGTCACCTCTTCTAATGAATTCAATGGTTGTGGAAATCAAAGCGGCAGCCCGCCCAAAAAGTTTGGAAACTTGATGGCTACGGAACCGGGCGGTCTACTCTTCAAATGAGTCTTGGAAGATCAACTTATGTGGAATTCGGCGGTCATTCTTTCCAAGACACCAAAGAATTGTTATTTGGTTTCGCCAATGTAAGATTCAACGCCGAGGACATAAGCCATTTATGGCAACCATTCCCAATGATGCACAAGTCTTGATATCCCCCACGAATTCAACTATTGCACCTAATAAGCGTGCAAATGATACTGATTAATTAAATGAAGATACTATCTTGGAATGCACCGGATAGTAAGAATTTAATTTTCATGATTTAATCTCCCATTGTAACGTCTCCTTCGGGTAGACGCCCCATCCCTCCTCTCTTTCATTTCTTGTTTATTGCTTACGTTGAGGATTGAGAACCCTCGACGAATGATTGTAGCTACCTGTTTTTTCGTCTTTCTTTTATAATATTAGCATTTACCTAAAAAAAAAAAAAAAAAAAAAAAAAAAATGTTTTAGGCAAAATAAATGAAAAAAACGTGCACCAACTCCCCTAGCTTTGTCGTCCACTTGAGGGACAAGTGTCACCCTCTCGTTGGTCCAAAATATTTCATCTTTCGGAAAAATCCGCAAAAATAATAAATGGCATAGCCGTATTTTTCCCTTCGCAAAGTTTGGAAAACGTTTCGTCGGAAAACAATTCTTTTTGGTAGTTGTGAACAAAATTTTTGTCCCTTGCCTAATTTAAGGCTCAAACTTTTCTACGTACGCCCTCACGTACATACTCTGGAAATACGGGGTATAACATTTTCCCCTCCTTAGAAACATTCGTCCCGAATGTTTCTTCTCAAGACGGATAACGATAAAGTTCCTCTTAACTTAAATAAGTTGTCAATGCCACACATGGCCACAAAATAACACACGCTCCAATACTTAATCCAAGTCTACGAGGAATCACCTCTAACATCACAAAAGCTTCCACCCAAAGTCTAAACGATACTCCCTTAAGAAACGATCACTTCTATTCTCTTAACACATGTTCACTTCTTCCCTTACTCGTCGTGTCACGACCCGAACCCGGGCCCGTGACTGGTGCCTTACCCCGGGCACCCAAGTAGACATACATCAGAGTAATCAGCGGAACATAAAACAAGACATGGAATATCAAGAAGTGTAAAATAGTAATCTAAGGAAAACTTGCCCTTCGGCATATATATAAATTAACTTAAACCGAACAGTTACATCCCATTACAACTCTGCCCACAAAGCAGCATTTCTGCACTTAAGAATGATATGACAACAATGGCGGACAGTGGCCCGCCATACCCTGAATGTAAATACCTACAACGACAGGACTATACCACCGATAAGCCTCCGAGAAACGGAGCTTCCCAAAACGCTGAATCGCGATCCTAAGAGCGAGGATCAACATCGCGTACCTCTACCGCGGCATGAACGCAGCCTCGGGCGAGGTCGATAACAGTACCAAGTATGTGAAATCAAAATATCAGTAAATGAAATCATAGCAGTCTATATAAAACATGAGACATGCATGATAACCAAACTACGATTCACAATAAATAGCGAATATGTCAAGTCGTGACTCACGCCCTCAAAGTCATCACTCAAATATCACTATGGGTCTCACGCCCATAACATCAATCATGCCCGTGGAATACCTCCCTCACTGCCGGCAGTCTATGATATCAAAGCACCAAGGAATACATGAACACCAGGTCCCACCTGTGTCATAATAAAACCGCACGGTAAGTACGGCGCATAGCCGACTACTAACACCCACGACTAACAAGGTCATAAATCAGATTACATGAGATCTGTCTAGACCGCCACATGATCGAAGCTGGCCACACGCCCGCGGTATCAAATGTGCGCGTCTAGCCCTGGAACTTCCCGCAGCTCCGCATAGGCCAACCTCATAGGCCCGCATGAGGTATTCCCCGCATCGAGGGTAGCTACCGCATCCGCTCGACTCGCATCCGCACGCCACATAGACCGCATGACCATAAAGGCCGCACACTAACTCGAACTCGCCGCCCGCATAGGTCCTCGGACCCGCATGAGGTATCCTCGAATCATAGTCACACTGCATCGCCTCGAGTATTACCCGCACGGAGGCGACTTAACCTCCGGGATCATGTCAAGGTGAGTGGTACAATACCAACATAACTACGATCGTTAAACAACTTAAGCGCAATCGAGGGAAACTCCTTTACACAATCATCACAAGATACTAACACACATAGCATCCTAGCATGATTACTTATCAAATCAACAAGAAAGTATTACAAGACTATCACAAACCAACACAATCAAGTTATTCACACAAGGTACTTTCTACTATATGATTAACAAGATCGGGTTTTTATCCCCAAAGTACTTCATACATTAACTCTTTAAAAGATCTGCTTCTTTCTCAAAAGTCACACAATACCCGTAGTATAAAAATAGAGTGACTATCTTTTGAAGTAAATCAAAACACTTTTCTTTGTAAAATCAAGTAACAACATTCTTTTCCAAACGTTCAAGTTTGCCTAACTTCCATTACTCAAGTTTCTAATTTTCGAAAGGTTTCGTAGTTCATAGTATTAATCACTTAATGATATAATTCTCTTTTAAAACAATTTGAGAAACATATGCCTTATATGTGAGTAGGTTATTCTTGTTTATAACAATCTTATTAAAGCAGCCATGATCTAGGAAATGTAATATCATTTTGTCTCATCTTAGCTTCTATGCAGATGGAGGTTTCTACTGGTTTTAATAATACTTTAATAGTCAATACATTTCCCCTTTATTAGCGTTGTTGTGGTTTGTTCGATACATATTCTGATTTCCGAAATCAGTAAAACATTACTCCTTTTAAAAAAACCAAGTACTCATTACTCATGAATGAGGTTTCACACTTTTTTAACAAAATTCAATTAAGTCAAGTCTCTTATCTTTTAAGATCAAGTCTCTTAACTTCTTAAATCAATAAATCATTCTTTTTATCTCTCTTAAGCCGTTATACCTAACTTCCCATAAAGCTAGTATAACTCTTAAGCTTTTAAAACCAAGTATTACTCTTCTGTTAAAAAATGATTCAGTATTCTTTTGAAATACTTCAAGATTATTCAGGCTTAAGTCAAAAGACATTGCCGTAATTATTATTCGATTAACACACGACGCTTCACCGCATTTATATATATTTTAAAATATCATGCTCAAGAGTATAGGAAGAATCACATACCTCGCGACGATTATCGACTATAAGCAAAACGCTCCGCGGCTATAACCCGACTAGCCTTGTCCACCTTTCAAGTAGAACATGCTATTTGCAGAACTTTCAACCTATAAAGGTTATACAAGTCTATCATCGTCTAGACTACTCGGTAGAATAAATCTAGATACAAGTTTCTACGGAAAATTGGGCAGCACTTCCCTACCCGTCAAACTTCACAAGTTCATCAGAATACAAATTCTATGTAAGTACAGTTCATTTCTCTTCTTATATACTTTCCTTGTATATACCTTATACTTAATTCTTATACTTCAATAGTATATACTCAATTACAAAAGGGAGACAAGATATTTACCTCGATAAGCCCAAAATTATCCAAGTTTAAATGTCGGTCCTGAGCAACGTTTAGCTCCTACTCTGGGCGCTCCAACCCGCTCCAAACAACCCTTAGAAGTTCTACGCAACTTCTACTTAATACTTCAACCGGCCATGAAGATTTTCCTTAGTGGTTTCAGATTTGAGACAAAAGGACATAAGGTAGTATTTCCTGCTCTACGATAGAGGTAACTTTTGGAATACTACAAGGTATAAGGCTAAGGTATTTTGGGTATAGTAACAATACTTGGAGAGTATTTCTATCAAGAGTGGGTACCTCTACCACACCACTAGGAGAGTGGTGTACCTGGCCAAGGCTTCAGGAGGGGTGTACTTCTGGCCAAGGCCTTCTCGGAAGGAGGGTGTTCTTGGACGAGAACACAATACCAAGGGGAGAGGGCTTTCAAGACTGAGATTTATGGAATGGATGAAGAAGTCTTCAGCGGTATTTATAGGAAGATCAATGGCCAAGATCAAGCCATGCGGGCAAGTGGAGGCCAATATTTGCCCAAGTGCCCCTATCCCTACTCCACAAAACAAGGCACAAACAAGGTGTCACGACCAACCTGCCCGGATCGTGCCTTACCCCGGCACCCAAGTAGACATACATCGAGTAATCAATGAACATAAAATAAGACATGAAATAACAAAAAGTAAAACAAGAATCGAGAAAACTTGCTTCGCATATATATAAATCAACTTAAAACCGAATAGCTACATCCCATTACAACTCGCCACAACAAGATTTCATGCACTTCAAGAGTGACATGACAACAATGGCGGACAGGCCCCGCCATACCTCGAATGTAAGCACCTACTACGATGGACTATACCACCGATAAGCCTCCGAGAAACGGAGCTTCCCAAACGCTGAATCACGAGAGCTAGGATCAACGATCGCGTGTACCTCAACTCGCAGATGAATGCACTCGGGCGAGGTCGATAACAGTACTGGTATGCGAAATCAAAATATCAGAAATGAAATCATAGTAGTCTATATAAAGCAGAGACATGTATGATAACCAAACTACGCTCACAATAAATAAGCAAATATGTCAAGTCGTGACTCACGCCCTCAAAGTCATCACTCAAATATAACAATGGGTCTCACGCCCAAAACATCAATCATGCCCGTGGAATACCTTCCTCACTGCCGGCAGTCTATGATATATAAAAGCACCAAGGAATACATATGAACACCAGGTCCCACCTGTGTCATCATAAAACCGTACGGGTGAAACGAAGGCATAGCCGACTACTAAAACCCACAAGATAAACAGTGGTCATAAATCAGATCATGAGATCTGTCTGCATCCACATGATCAAAGCTCGCCACTCGCAGATCTAATGCTGCGCTAGCCCCGAACTTCCAGCACCCGCATAGGCCACTCCAATGGCCCGCATGAGGTATTCCCCGCATCGAGGGTAGCTACTCCCCGGCATCCGCCTGGACTCGCAGTCCGCATAGCCACAGAGACCGCATGACCATAAAGGTCGCACACTAACTGGAACTCGTAGCCCGCATAGGTCCTCGGACCCGCGTGAGGTATCCTCGAATCATAGTCACACAGATCGCTCGAGTATTACCCCGCACGGAGGCGCCAACCTCCGAACATGTCAAGGTGAGTGGTACAATACCAACATAACGACTGATCGTTAAACAACTTAAGCGCAATCGAGGGAAACCCCTTTACACAATCATCACAAGATACTAACACACGTAGCATCCTAGCATGTTTCCTTATCAAATCAACAAGAAAGTATTACAAGGCTATCACAAACCAACACAATCAAAGTATTCACACAAGGTACTTTCTACTATATGATTAACAAGATCGGGGTTTTATCCCCAAAGTACTTCATACCTTAACTCTTTAAAAGATACGTTACTTTCACAAAAGTCACACAATACCCGTAGTATATAAAAATAGAGTGATTATCTTTTGAAGTAAATCAAAACACTTCTCTTTGTAAAATCAAGTAACAACATTCTTTTCCAAACGTTCAAGTTTGCCTAATTTCAATTACTCACGTTTCTCATTTTCGAAAGGTTTCGTAGTTCATAGTTTTAATCCTTTAAAACAATTTGAGAAACATATACCTTATGTGTGAGTAGGTTATTCTTGTTCATAATAATCTTATTACAGCAGCCATGATCTAGGAAATGTAATATCATTTTGTCTCATCTTAGCTTCTATGCAGATGGAAGTTTCTACTGGTTTTAATAATACTTTATTAGTCAAAAAATTTCCCTTTATTAGCGCTGCTGTGGTTTGTTCGATACTTATTCTGATTTCCGAAATCAGTAAAACATTATTCCTTTTAAAAACCAAGTACTCATTACTCACGAATGAGGTTTCACACTTTTTAACAAAATTCAATTAAGTCAAGTCTCTTATCTTTTAAGATCAAGTCTCTTAACTTCTTAAATCAATAAATCATTATTTTTATCTCTCTTAAGCCGTTATACCTAACTTCCCATAAAGCTAGTATAACTCTTAAGCTTTTAAAACCCAGTGTTACTTTTCTTTCAAAAAGGTTTCTTAATTCTTTTGAAATACTTCAGATTCTTTTTATTCAGGCTTAAGTCAAAAGACATTGCCGTAATTATTATTCATGCTTAAGTCCGAAGACATTGCCGTAATTATTATTCAGTTAACACACGTACGTCTACTTTACTATATATATATTCTTTAAAATATCATGCTCAAGAGGATAGGAAGAATCACATACCTCGTGACGATTTTTCAACTATAAGCAAAACGCTCCACGGTTATAACCCGGCTAGCCTTGTCCACCTTCCAAGTAGCACATGCTACTCGCAGAACATTCAACCAATAAAGGCTATCAGTCTACTGTAAATACAGTCCTATGTAAGTACAATTCAAACTTCTACTTATATATATATTCTTCTTATGTGAATTCAGTTCAAGTCTTTTCTGTAATAACCTTCTATTACAGTTCATTTCTCTTCTATGAATCTTATATTCATTTCTATACAACTACAGTATGTAATTTCCAATTACAATAGAAGGATAGGATTATTTACCTCGGTAAGCCCAAAATTATCCAAGTTTAATGTCGATCCTGAGCAACGTTTAGCTCCTACTCTGGGTGCTCCAACTCCCAAACAACCCTTAGAAGTTCTACGCAACTTCTTCTTAATACTTCAATCGGCTATGAAGATTTTCCTTAGGGTTGTGTTTTGTGACTGAAGGGAAGTATAATAGTATTTCTGGGCTTTTCGTATAAGTGTAACCTTGGAATACTACAAGGTATTTGGGCCAAGGTATTTTGGAATAGTAACTATACTTGGAGAGTATTTCTACCAAGAGGGGGGGTATTTATACGAGACAACACCACAAGGGGTGTGTACCTCTACCAACCCCACTGGAGAGGATACTCTGGCCAGGGAGGACCATATACCCTCAGATTTCCGCAGTATGTACGTGAGGGTGTACGTACAAAAGTTAGCCTAAGTTAAAGACCTTGGACGAAAAAGTTTGTGCACAACCCTCGCAAAGAATCGTTTTTCGAAGAAACGTTTTACTAAACTCGCGTAGGGTAAATTCCGGCTATATCATTTATAATTTTTGCGGATTTTTCCGAGAGACGAAACATTTTGGACCAACGGGAGGGTGACACTTGTCACCCTCATTAGACGACAATTGGGCTATTGTTTGGCACGTTTTTTGTGCCTTTGCACAAGTCAAGGAGTTGGTAGGATATTTTGTGTAGTAGATGGATAAGGACACTTGCCTAAATCTTCACCCTACACTTGCCTTGCACTTGGCATCATCTTGGCCATTGGTTGCCACTTCTTGACCTATAAATACCCTCCTTAAGATGAAGAGTTCTTCATCCACAAATCATTTCCAAGTCTTGAAAAATCCCTCCCCCTCTCTCTAAGCCTTTCCTCCAAGCCTCCTCTTCCCCTCCCTCTAAAGAAGCCCTAGCCAAACACTACCCTCCTGGTAGAAAAGTTGTCTTCCAAATACCCTAGCCCAATTCCCTTATAGTATCTTATTAGAAGTTGTTGGGAACTTCTAAAGGTTCTTGAGCTATCGGAGCGCATAAATTAGAGCTAAACCTCGCTCAGGACCGACTTTTATCTAGGATATTATTGGGCTTACCGAGGTAAATAAACTTATCCTTCTTTTGTAATTAGAGAATACATAATGTAGAGTATAGGAATAAGTATAAATACTTAGAAGGATATTACAGAATAGAATTGAATCAAGTATCACAAGTAGAAGGGTTTAAAGAAGAATAATAGAATCAGATTTACATGGGATCGTTTTCACATGAGACTTGAGTAGCTCACCGGCAGGGAAGTGCTGCCCGACTTTTCGTAATATAGAACCCTCTCGCTTAGAATCAAGCATGTAATAGTCTAGACGTTGATAGACGATTTGACTATTATAGTCGATTCTCATAGCGACATATTCGACTTGGCAGGTGGATTTCGCCGAGAAGGTATGTGATTCTTCCTAAAGCATGATATTTTAAAATATATATATATAGTACGGTAGACGTACATGTGTTAACTGAATAATAAATACGGCAATGTCTTTTGACTTAAGCCTGAATAATAACTACGGCAATGTCTCTGACTTAAGCCTGAATCATAAAAGATTCAAGATTTCAAAAGAATCATCAATCATTTTTAATGTAAGAGAAACATTGTTTTTTTAAAACAAACGCTAAGAGTTATACTAGCTTTATGGGAAGTTAGGTATAACCACTTAAGAAAGATAAAAAGAATCGCTTACTTAATTGCTTAATAAAACCTTGTATTGAATTCGTAAGGTATGTTAAGATTGTTTGATTAATGTATGCACTATGATGCTATGTGTGTTAGTGTCTTGTGATGTTGTGAAAGGGGGTCATTCTTGTTGTGCTTACGTTTCTAGACGGTAAGTCAGTTATACTGTTATTATATCACATACCCCCTTGACTGATTAATACCGAGGGCTTGCCACCCTTGATGCATGTCTATACGGCCTATGCGGTCTGTGAGACTATGCAGAGCTGCGGGAGCTCCAGGATTGATCATTCCGGGTGTTTTAGCCCGACGCGGATGCCCTATGCGCGCGTGACTACGCGGTCTATCGAGACTATGCGGACCGCGGAGTCCGAGAGGTACCGGGTTAGCTACCCCGACGCGAGGAATACCTACGCGGTTCAGTGTGACCTATGCGGACTGCGGGAAGTCCAGGACTAGGCACGCATCATGATACTATGGGCGATTGGCCTTGCTTCGATCATTCGCGGCCTAGGAAAGACCAGTTACAGTATATCTATGTTGCTCTTGCTTATGTTGTGGCACTGTGTGCAATTGAACTGATTGTATTTGTAATGGCTTTAAATACTTTGATTTCACTTAAGTACTTTACAGTTTCACATACTTGGTACCTGTTGTACTGACCTCCTTCGGGGGGCTGCGTTCATGCCGCAGGTAAGGGCAAGCAGGTGCTAGATCCACATCCTTAGGATCTCTTTGCTTTGGTGTCAGGAGCTCCATCTTCTCCGGAGGCTCGACTTTTTGGGTATGATCTCCCTGTTGTTGTATATAGTTTTGTACATTCAGGGTATGGCGGGGCCTTGTCCCACCATAGTTTTTTATCTTCTTAGAGGTCTGTAGTCCTATTGTACAGTTGGGATGTAACTGCAAAAACTTGGGTTATATATATATATGCCGAAAGGCAAGCTTTTCTTCAGATAAACTGTGTCTCATTTTACAACTGTTTCATGTATTGTTTTTATATTCCCCTGATTACTCTGATGTATGACTACTTGGGTGCCCGGGTAAGGCACTACCACGCCCCGAACGGGTCGTGACAAAAGTGGTATCAGAGCAGTTAATCCTCGGAAAGTGTCTACAGACCGTATCTAGTAGAGTCTTGATTATCGGTGTGTTGTGCACCACACCAATAATCAGGAAGCTATAGGATATTTAGGATTGGTTTCCATTCTTCTCACTCTGAGATCGTGCCTTAGAGCTGTGTTATAAGTTGGACCCCTCTAACGTATTCCTTTCTTTATGCCTCCACGTAAGGCAACCCGGGCCCAGAAGGGCAAGGCAGCCGAGGGAGCTGCTAGTAGGACGCCGAGAGTTACGAGGGCTCAGGCCCAGTCTATACCCGAGACGGCGAGTTCCATGACGCCGCCGGCCCCAGCAGAGGCCACAGTACCTGTACCTCCAGTCCCACAGCCTGGAGCGGATGAGATGGGTTACCGAGAGATGGCCCAGTTGCTGGCCAGGATCGTGGGCATACGCAGACAGCCGACGCAGCAGCCCCGAGCACCCGTGGTTCACCCGAGGCGAATAGTTTGAGGCTACGGACTTCCCGAGTCAGAGCCCGCCGAGTTCTACTGCCCAGACCAGAGGATGATCCGCAGGAGTTCATCCGCGCCTACAGAGGATTATGAGAGAGTGATCGGGCGCCGAGACCGAGTCCATGATCTTTGTTCGTGACGGCCGCGTGATACCGCGATGATTGGTTTGATTCGCGGAGTTATCCCGGGAGAGCACGCATCCCCGCCTACTTGGGACGAGTTCTGAGGCCTTTCTTACTCACTTCTTGCCTCCACGTATTTATGAGGGCACGGGCTGTGTTTTTGTTAATGACAGAGGGACGCATGCTAGGGAGTACAATGTCGAGTTCAATTCTTTGGCTCGATATGTCCCCGCATTGGTAGCGGATATGGAGGATGTGGTGCATCGCTACGCCATCGGGCTAGATGATTATATGGCCGAGTCTTGTGCGCGCGTGTGTCTCTTCACCAGTACGGACATTACCCGTATGCAGCTCATGCACGGATGTGAGAGCGCAGAGACCGACGAGTCGATAGGTATCAAGATCGTAAGGCGCCAGACGGCCGTTCTTTTGGTAGTTCTCGTGGACGGCCTCGAAGAGCCTAGATTTGCACCCCACCCAGAGCACTCCCACATCATCAAGACAACCGCAGTATTCGGGCGTGTCGTGCCCCGTGACTTCGGATTTGGGGTAGCAAGCGGTGCTAACCGATCGAGGTCCGCTTCAGTGTCCGCCGTGGGCGTTCCATTCGGGGTTGCAGATTACTCCGAGCTTGCTATACTTGTGGCCGCAGGTCATTTTGCGAGTTTGTCCGTCCGGGCGGCGCGGTGGTAGGCTCACCATGTGGTCTGCTGCCGCTCATCATCTCCTACGCTACTCGCCCGAGGCGTGGTACTATGGGCCGCCAGTCGCGGCAGAGGTCGTGGGCGCAGTCCAGATTCTAGCGGTCCTCGAACCGCATTTATGCCTTGTCCACGGCACGATCGTGAGGCCTCACCCGATGTCGCTGTGTACTTTATCGCCTCCGATTATGATGTGTATGCATTGATAGATCCGGTTCTACTGGCCCCATATATCTCCCTTGTTGCTAGTAGGATAGGGATGAGCCCGAGTCCATAGACCCTTTCAAGGTAGCTACGCCGATGGGTGATTCGGTGGTAGCTCGGCGGGTATATAGAGCTTGTCCAAAGGACCATATACACGCCGACTCAGCCGACTTGATAGAGTGGATATGACCGATTTCGACGTGATCACGGGTATGGATTGGCTAGCTTGCTACGCCCATGTAGACCGCAGGAGAGAGTAGTACGGTTCCAGCTTCGGCGAGCCATTGTTGAGCGAGGAACACCAGACGCCGGTGGTAGGTTTATTTCCTACCTCAAGGCTAGGAAGATGGTGCAGGCGGGTACATCTACCATCTCGCTCGGTGTTTGATACCGAGGTCGCGGTACCAGATTTTCGGGCCGCCAGAGTCGAGAGTTCCCGCACGTGTTTCCGCACGACCTTCCCGTATCCTCCCGAGAGGAGATCGAGTTTTGTATAGATGTGTTGCGACACTCACCTATTTCCATTCCGCCATACGTAATGGCACTGCCGAGTTGAGAGAGAGTCAAGGACCACTTAGAGATTTGGCCGAGAAGGGCTTTATCGTGCCTAGTGTTTCTCCCCGGGAGCGCCAGATTGTTCGTGAAGAAGAAGGACGGACATCGCGCATGTGTGTTGATTACAAAACCGAACAAGGTGACCATTAAGAACGAATACCCTTCCTGTGATTGATGATTTGTTCGACCGGTTGCAGGTGCGAGATGTTTTTCCAAGATTGATCCGCGATCGCTATCATCAGTGCGAGTCGAGAGGCGGATGTCCCTAGGATCGCATTCCGACCCGCACGCATTATGAGTTCGTGGTCATGTCTTTTGGTTGACCAATGCTCCGGCAGATTCATGGATTTGATGAACCGAGTGTTCAAACCATTTTTGGACACGCTTGTGATAGTGTTCATCGATGATATCTTCGTTTATTCTCGCCAGAGCAGAGCATGCGAGCATTTGAGATCGGCCGACAGCTTCTCCGACCAAAGAAGTATACGGCAAGTTTTCCAAATGTGAGTTTTGGATAACTTCGTGGCTTTTCTTGGGCATATTGTCGGGCCGATGGTATTCGTGGATACGCCAAGATCGAGGCGATGTGAGTTGTCCTCGACCTACTACTCCGGCAGAGGTTCGCAGCTCGGGCCTTGCGAGCTATTATCGGCGGTTCGTGGAGAAGTTTGCTTCTATCTCTCGCACCATTGACTAGGCCGACTCGTAAGGCGGCTAAGTTCCATGGATCGATGCTTGTGAGCGTGGTTTCCAGCTGAAGGAGAGAGATCGACGACCGCCTCGCTTTACTCTTCCGCAGGGTCCAGACGGTTATGTCGTATTGTGACGCGTCGTGCATCGGGTTGGGACGTGTTGATGCAGCAGGCAAGGTTATAGCGTATGCATCCCGACATCTGAAGAAACACGAGGAACTACCCCACCCATGATTTGGAGTCGGCGGTGATTCACGCCAAGATCTGGAGGCACTATTTGTAATGGGGTTCATGGATATTTATACGCACCACAAGAGCCTCCAAGATATCTTCACCCAGAGAGCCGAACTTACGGCGCAGACGGTGGTTAGAGCTACTCAAAGATTATGATGTTGACATCCCGTACCACCCGGGAAGGCCAATGTTGTGGCGTATGCCCTAGTCGTAGGTCCACGGGTAGCCTATCGAGGTTCACCGAGAGAGGGGCATGGCTCGTGATTTGCATCGCCAGCGAGCCTGGTGTCCGCTTGATTGATTCTCGATAGCAGGAGTTCGAGTTCGAGAGGTTGCCGAGTCTTCCATCATCGGCGAGGTGAAGAGGCAACGCTGAGGACCCGCTTGATTCGCATCGTGATACGCCTCTTCGTGAGGGCAAGCGGTCCTGAGGTAGCACCACGGGTGCTAAGGTTTGAGGGCGTTGTGTGTTCCATGTTTCAGACTTCGCAAGGTTCTCGGGAAGCACACAACGCGCTGCTACTCATCCATCCGTGGTCGACCAAGATGTACCACGACCTTAGATCCAGATATTGGTGGGATGGCTTGAAGAGGACGCTGCAGAGTTCGTAGCTCGCCCGTGTTGCGCAGTGAAGGTAGAGCACCGCAGGCCCGTGGTTTGTTACGCACGATAGAGATCCCGACTGGAAGCCGAGGTAATCAACATGGACTTCATCACAGGATTGCCTCGCACTCAGAGGAGACATGATTCTATATGGGTTATCATCGACAGGCTGACGAAATCAGCCCACTTTCTTCCCGTCAGGACGACTTTTTCGGCTGAGGATTATGCCGCACTTTATATCCGAGAGATCGCCGATCGCATGGAGTCCCTATTTCGATCATATCGCATGCAGGAGCCCGCTTACGCTAACTTCGAGGTCTTTCCGTAGGGTTTAGGACGCAGTGAGCTCGAGCATCGCATTCCATCCACAGACAGACGGACAGTGCCGAACGCACTATCCGCACTCTCGAGGATATGCTACGCCCGTGTTATCGACTTCGTGGGTAGCCGAGGATCATTTGCCTCTAGTTGAGTTTCATGCACAATAATAGCTACCACTCTAGTATTCGATGGTGCGCCATGAGGCTTTGTATGGAGGAAGTGCAGATCGCCGATAGGCTGGTTCGATGTGGGCGAGGTGCGCAGTGGGACCAGACGGTGCAAGCAGTGATGGATAAGTGAAGCTTATCCAGAGAGGTTCTTGACACCGTAGTCGATGGTCATACGCAGATCATCGCCGTCAGCATCCGGAGTTCGAGGTTGATGATTGGGTTTTCTCAATGTGTCACCCATGAAGGGTGTGATGAGATTCGGAAGAAAGGAAACTCACCAAGGTACATCGGGCCCTATCGATTGTCCGCAGGTAGGCAAGGTTGCCTACGAGTTGGATCCGCCGTCCGATCCGAGGCGGCATCCGTGTTCCACGTTTATGTCAAGAGATGTATCGGATCCATCTGTGGTACACCCGATTGACGATGTCCAGTGACCGAGGGGTTATCAGATGAGGAGATTCCCATAGCGATAGTCGATCGTCGTGTTAGGCATCCGCGACGAAGGACGTGGCTTCCACAAAGTCTTGTGGCGAACGAGCTCGTGGAGGAGATGACGTGGGAAGTCGGCGAGGACATGAGGCGTAAGTATCCTCACCTATTCCCCACACCTCCGTGTAATTCACTTTCCTACTTGTAAATTTTAAATTGTCATATATGCCTAAGTGTTGTTTTGTGGCCAGATGTGGCATTTGCAAACCGCTTATGTTATGAAGAACCTTATCGTTAAATGTCTTGGGAAGGAACATTCGACGAATGTTTCTACGAGGGAGAATGTTATACCCAGATTTCCGAGTATGTACGTGAGGTGTACGATAAAAGTTAGCCTAAGTTAAAGACCTTGGACGAAAAGTTTGTGCACAACCTCGAAAGAATCATTTTTCGACTAAACGCTTTACTAAACTCGCGTAGGTAAATTCCGCTATATCATTTATAATTTTATGATTTTTCAGAGAGACGAAACATTTTGGACCAACGGGAGGGTGACACTTGTCACCCTCATCGACGCAATCGCTATTGTTTGGCACGTTTTTTGTGCCTTTGCACAAGTCAAGGAGTTGGTAGGATATTTTGTGTAGTAGATGGATAAGGACACTTGCCTAAATCTTCACCCTACACTTGCCTTGCACTTGGCATCATCTTGTCCATTGGTTGGCCACTTCTTGACCTATAAATACTCCCTTAAGATGAAGAGTTCTTCATCCACAAATCATTTCCAAGTCTTGAAAATCCTCCCCTCTCTAAGCCTTTCGCCCAAGCCTCCTCTTTCCCTCGAGAAGGCCTTGGCCGAATACCCCTAAAGAAGCCCTAGCCGAAACACTACCCCCTCCCTTGGTAGAAAAGTTGTCTTCCAAATACCCTAGCCCAATTCCCTTATAGTATCTTATTAGAAGTTGTTGGGAACTTCTAAGGGTTCTTGGAGCTATCGGAGCGTACAAATTAGGAGCTAAACCTTGATCAGGACCGACTTTTATCTAGGATATTATTGGGCTTACCGAGGTAACTAATCCTAACCCTCTTTTGAATTAGAATATATATACTGTTGTAGTATAAGGATAAGTATAAATACTTAGAAGTATATTACAGAATAGAATTGAACTGTTATCACAGTAGAAGGGTTTTAAAGAAGAATAATAGAACTGTACTTACATAGGACTGTTTTCACAGTAGACTTGAGTAGCTCACCAGGTAGGGAAGTGCTGCCCGACTTTTCGTAGAATATAGAACCCTCTGCTTAGAATTGTTTATAGAATAGTCTAGACGTTGATAGACGTATTTGACTATTATAGGCTGATTCTCTGCGCGCGACATATTCGACTTGGCAGGTGGATTTCGCCGAGAAGGTATGTGATTCTTCCTAAAGCATGATATTTTAAAATATATATATATAGTACTAGACGATACGTGTTAACTGAATAATAAATACGGCAATGTCTTTTGACTTAAGCCTGAATAATAACTACGGCAATGTCTCTGACTTAAGCCTGAATCATAAAAGATCTTGAAGCATTTCAAAAGAATACTGAATCATTTTTAACAGAAGAGAAACAGTTGTTTTTTTTAAAACAAACGCTTAAGAGTTATACTAGCTTTATGGGAAGTTAGGTATAACCACTTAAGAAAGATAAAAAGAACTGTTTACTTAATTGCTTAATAAAACCTTGTATTGAATTCTGTAAGGTATGTTAAGATTGTTTGATTAATAGACAGACTATGATGCTATGTGTGTTAGTGTCTTGTGATGTTGTGAAAGGGGGTCATTCTTGTTGTGCTTACGTTTCTAGACGGTAAGTCAGTTATACTGTTATTATATCACATACCCCCTTGACTGATTAATACCGAGGGCTTGCCACCCGACGCGGTCTATACGGCCTATGCGGTTCATGAGACTACGCGAGCTGCGAGCTCCAGGATTGATCATTCCGGTGTTTTAGCCCGATGTGGGGATGCCCTATGCGGTCCGTGGTGACTACGCGGTCTATTGAGACTATGCGGATCGCGGAGTCCAGAGGTACCGGGTTAGCTACCCCGACGCGAGGAATACCTCACGCGGTCTGCATGACCGACGCGATCGCGGAAGTCCAGACTAGGCACGCATCATGATACTATGGGCGATTAGCCTTGCTTCGATCATTCGCGCCTAGGAAAGACCAAGCCATGATATCTATGTTGCTCTTGCTTATGTTGTGGCAATCGTGCAATTGAACTGATTGTATTTGTAATGGCTTTAAATACTTTGATTTCACTTAAGTACTTTACAGTTTCACATACTTGGTACCTGTTGTACTGACCTCCTTCGGGGGGCTGCGTTCATGCCGCAGGTAAGGGCAAGCAGGTGCTAGATCCACATCCTTAGGATCTCTTTGCTTTGGTGTCAGGAGCTCCATCTTCTCCGGAGGCTCGACTTTTTGGGTATGATCTCCCTGTTGTTGTATATAGTTTTGTACATTCAGGGTATGGCGGGGCCCTGTCCCGCCATAGTTGTTTATCTTCTTAGAGGTCTGTAGTCCTATTGTACAGTTGGGATGTAACTGCAAAAACTTGGGTTATATATATATGCCGAAAGGCAAGCTTTTCTTCAGATAAACTGTGTCTCATTTTACAACTGTTTCATGTATTGTTTTTATATTCCGCTGATTACTCTGATGTATGACTACTTGGGTGCCCGGGTAAGGCACCAGTCCCGGGCCCCGGAATGGGTCGTGACAGGGACTCTCGGCCAAGGGGCCTTCTCAAAGGGGGAGGGGGGTGTTTGGACGAAACACTACCAAGAGGGGGAAGGGATTTCCAAGACTTGGAACAATTTTGGATGAAGAAGTCTTCAAAGGGGAGGGGTATTTATAGGTCAAGCCATGACCAACCAATGGCCAAGATCATGCCAAGTGCAAGGCAAGTGTAGGGTCAAGATTCATCCATGTGTACCTTATCCATCTACCACACAAATATCACAAAATATCCTACCAACTCCAATGCTCCATTTCGGCTCATTACCGCCCACACATCCACCAATTAGAGGGTGATAAGTGTCGCCCTCTCGTTGGTCCAAAGTATTTCGTCTCTCGGAAAAATCCGCAAAAATAATAAATGACATAGCCGGAATTTTTCCTTCGCAAGTTTAGTAAAACGTTTCGTCGAAAAACGATTCTAATCGGGTGTTATGCACAAAAATATTTCGGCCAAGTCTACTAAAAATTCAAACTTTTCTACGTACGTCCTCACGTACATACTCTGGAAGTACGGAGTATAACATTCTCCCCTCCTTAGAAACATTCGTCCCGAATGTTCCTTCTCAAGACGGATAACGATGAAGTTCCTCATAGCTTAACAAGCTTGCAAATGCCACACATGGCCACAGAAAAAAATAACCGCGCAAAAAAAAAAAAAAAAAAATACTGACATCCAAGTCCACGAGGAATCACCTCCATCACTACAAAAACTCCCACCCAAGGGCTAAAAGGTACTCCCCTCGCACCTTCACTTTACAAAAGAAAAGATCACGTCTATGCTCGCAATACATGCTCGCTTCTTCCCTTACGCGTCGTACCCTTCTCGCACACTCGAACTCTTTCTTACCATATCTCTGTTACTGATTCAGTTTCCAAAACTCTGGGTTACTATCTCTAACTTGGTCATCATTAACTGGGAACACTCTGGATGGATCTCCGATACTTTCCCGAACATAGCAACACGAAAGACCGGACGTACTGCCTCCTAAGTCGGACGGAAATACTAACATATAGGCAACCTGGCCTACTCTTCACATAATCTGAAAAGGCCCAAGTAACTCGGGCTAAGTTTCCTCTGTTTTCCAAAACTCGTCACACCCTATCCGGGGTGGTACCTTCAAGAATTCCGACCGTCAACCTGAACTTTAAGTGTCGACGTTGATTATCCGCACGACTTCTGTTGAATTCTGAGCTGTCGATAACCTCTCCTGGATAGGCTTCACCCTATCCCCATCCTGCCGAAACAAGTATGAACCAACTATCTGAACCTTGCCAACATCGAACCAATCGAACGACAACTTACATTTCCGCCCCTACAAAGCGTCATAAAGCGACATTCGAATACTGAAATGGTAGCTATTAAAACACTCCCTCAACAGGAGACAACAATCCTCACAGCTACCCCTGAAATCCACACACTGGCCCGAGGGCGAATGCGATACTGAGACTTACCTGAGTTCCTAACCCTGCCTGGTAAAACTTCCAGAAAACGAAATAGCCACCACCTGGGCTTCACTGTCTGCCATAAGGAGAAAGTAGGCACCCCGTGCAGCCTTACAACATTCCTGATAAAAACACCTCGCATAACTCTCTGCCGAGTAAATACCGATCAAGGACAAGACGGGCTGACCTCCTCGGCCCGACTACTGGTCGAACGCATCCACGAACTCGTACGCTGGTTTACTAAACTTGGGCCTAACACCCTCGTGACCCCAACACAAAGAGGGACCACCACAAACTGACCCCACCACCATACAGGCCGCGGGTTGACCCGCAACATGGCCTCAACCCGACCCGGCAACGCGCAGAACACTAGCTCCCCGATCCGGAACGATCTTACTAATCATGTTACGAAAACCTAGCGGTCTTCTTAGCTCAACTACCCTCTTTCATTCCACATTACTCAGGGACTTATCCCAAAACATAGCTCACGTGCACTATGCACTCCGATGAGGGTCAAAACACATAAAATAAAATACATCTTTTACTCGAGATGGCCTTACCTCTAAGGTCTCTACGTATAAAACTCTAAGGCTCACACTTTCTCTATCCCCCAAATCTTACCCGGTTAACTAACCATGATTCTAATCACAATTTACACAAGGTTAACTGAACGTAACACTTAAGATATACTTATCTTATCATACATACAATCTCTAGAGGGTTAAGGATATACCTGTATCTACTGCTTCACTACCTTCCGCTGCTCCAATCAATCCCGCTCGCCGACGCAAGCATATCAAGCTGTCGATGAAGTACGACACTCCCCACTATGACACTTACCACAACGACCACACCGAGGTGGGGGTGGCCTCATCTGGCTAACACCCCTTCCTCTCCGAACCATCAATCAAGAATCGATCCGTAGGTGAGTCCTCCTACTTGCATCCCTCTTACTAGGACATCCTTTCGACACATGGCCCTAACGGCCGCAGGTAAGACAAGTACCAACAAAAAGGCGACATTCCCCGGGACGACGCCGCATACATCGCGGAATACCGAGGAAGATCAATCCGCCGGGCCGAACCTATGTGTAGCTGCGAAACATAAGCCCTGGAGTTCTGACCAACTCGTATACTCGAACGCCCCAAGTTCGTGGAGGACCACTCGCATGCGTGGATGTGCATATCTAATTCGCCGCCGAGGCGATTCGCCTGAAGTTACCAAAGGATCCTGCCGATCGCCCTCTTCTCGCCCCCGATTAACTGCCGATCTCTACGCTTTCTGCCGCGCATAAGCTCAGACGCTGCAATATCCATGCTCGATCAAGAGCTACTTTGCACAATCTTTCTTTAGATAGTCATCAAGACCCGTGATAAATCGGTACATCGTATACTCTCTGGTAGCTACATCCTTAGCTAGTAACAGGGTCGTCCCTTTGCAAACTATACCTTCGCCATCGGGTCGGCCGAACTGGTGTAAATGTCATGGCCGCAGCAGGAATCGCCGCCGTTAAACTCATTGGCCGCGATGTCGCAGAACTCCCGAATGAAGCACCATATCGTGATGATTGGGCTCGGCCCAGAACCCTCTCAGATTTACTCGCAGCCTCCTCGGCCGCTTGCCTCATGGGCCTAGGTTTGCCCTACGCGGAGGCATAATGGTAAGGGAAAGAAATACGTTAGAGGGGTCCAACTTATCACACAGCTCTAAGGCACGATCTCAGAATGAGAATAATGGAAACCAATCCTAAATGTCCTGCAGCCTCCTGATTATAGATGTGGTGCACAACACACCGATAATCAAGACTCTACTAGACACGGTCTGTAGACACTTTCCGAGGATTAACTGCTCTGATACCACTTTTGTCACGACCCGAACCCGGGCCCGTGACTGGTGCCTTACCCCGGGCACCCAAGTAGACATACATCAGAGTAATCAGCGGAACATAAAACAAGACATGAAATAACAAAAAGTGTAAAACAGTAATCTGAGAAAACTTGCCCTTCGACATATATATAAATCAACTTAAAACCGAACAGTTACATCCCATTACAACTCTGCCCACAACA
Organism: Przewalskia tangutica; assembly: GCA_029844215.1. Classification (NCBI taxonomy): domain Eukaryota; kingdom Viridiplantae; phylum Streptophyta; class Magnoliopsida; order Solanales; family Solanaceae; genus Przewalskia; species Przewalskia tangutica. Next base: position 140,520 of record JAQGDG010000357.1, read on the forward strand.
AGATTACATGCACTCTAAGAGTGACATGACAACAATGGCGGACAGGCCCCGCCATACCCCGAATGTAAGCACCTACTACGACAGGACTATACCACCGATAAGCCTCCGAGAAACGGAGCTTCCCAAACGCCAATCGCGACCCGAGAGCTAGGATCAACGATCGTGTACCTCAACTCGCGGCATGAACGCAGCCTCAAGGAGGTCGCATAACAGTACCAAGTATGCGAATCAAAATATCAGAATGAAATCATAGTAGTCTATATAAAGCGGAGACATGTATGATAACCAAACTACGTTCACAATAAATAAGCAAATATGTCAAGTCGTGACTCACGCCCTCAAAGTCATCACTCAAATATAACAATTGGTCTCACGCCCAAAAAAACAATCATGCCCGTGTAATACCTTCCTCACTGCCTCCAGTCTATGATATATAAAAGCACCAAGGAATACATATGAACACCAGGTCCCACTGGTCATCATAAAACCGCACGGTAAGTACGAAGGCATAGCCGACTACTAAAACCTACAAGATAAACAGTGGTCATAAATCAGACATGAGATCTGTCTGAACCATCACATGATCAAAGCCGCCACTCGCGCAAAGATCTAATGCGCGCGTCTAGCCTCGAACTTCCCGCAGCCTCGCATAGGCCACCCAATGGCCCGCATGAGGTATTCCTCGCATCGAGGTAGCTACTCCCCGATCCGCCTCGACTCGCACCGCATGGCCACAGACCGCATGACCATAAAGGCCGCACACTAACTCGAACTCGTAGCTCGCATAGTCCCCGGACCCGCATGAGGTATCCTCGAATCATAGTCACACATCGCATGAGTATTACCCGCATCGGAGGCAGCAACCTCCGAACATGTCAAGTGAGTGGTACAATACCAACATAACGGCTGATCGTTAAACAACTTAAGCGCAATTGAGGGAAACCCCTTTACACAATCATCACAATATACTAACACACGTAGCATCCTAGCATGTTTCCTTATCAAATCAACAAGAAAGTATTACAAGGCTATCACAAACCAACACAATCAAAGTATTCACACAAGGTACTTTCTACTATATGATTAACAAGATCGGGTTTTTATCCCCAAAGTACTTCATACCTTAACTCTTTAAAAGATACGTTACTTTCACAAAAGTCACACAATACCCGTAGTATATAAAAATAGAGTGATTATCTTTTGAAGTAAATCAAAACACTTCTCTTTGTAAAATCAAGTAACAACATTCTTTTCCAAACGTTCAAGTTTGCCTAATTTCAATTACTCAAGTTTCTCATTTTCGAAAGGTTTCGTAGTTCATAGTTTTAATCCTTAAAAACAATTTGAGAAACATATACCTTATGTGTGAGTAGGTTATTCTTGTTCATAACAATCTTATTACAGCAGCCATGATCTAGGAAATGTAATATCATTTTGTCTCATCTTAGATTCTATGCAGATGGAAGTTTCTACTGGTTTTAATAATACTTTATTAGTCAAAACATTTCCCTTTATTAGCGTTGCTGTGGTTTGTTCGATACTTATTCTGATTTCCGAAATCAGTAAAACATTATTCCTTTTAAAAACCAAGTACTCATTACTCACGAATGAGGTTTCACACTTTTTAACAAAATTCAATTAAGTCAAGTCTCTTATCTTTTAAGATCAAGTCTCTTAACTTCTTAAATCAATAAATCATTCTTTTTATCTCTCTTAAGCCGTTATGCCTAACTTCCCATAAAGCTAGTATAACTCTTAAGCTTTTAAAACCCAGTGTTACTCTTCTTTCAAAAAGGTTTCTTAATTCTTTTGAAATACTTCAGATTCTTTTTATTCAGGCTTAAGTCAAAAGACATTGCCGTAATTATTATTCAGGCTTAAATCCGAAGACATTGCCGTAATTATTATTCAGATAACACACGTACGTCTACCGTACTATATATATATTCTTTAAAATATCATGCTCAAGAGGATAGGAAGAATCACATACCTCGTGACGATTTGTCGACTATAAGCAAAACGCTCCACGGTTATAACCCGGCTAGCCTTGTCCACCTTCCAAGTAGCACATGCTACTCGCAGAACATTCAACCAATAAAGGCTATCACCATCAGAATACAGTTCTATGTAAGTACAGTTCAAACTTCTACTTATATATATTCTTCTGATGTGAATTCAGTTCAAGTCTTTTCTGTAATAACCTTCTATTACAGTTCATTTCTCTTCTATGAATCGTATATTCATTTCTATACAACTACAGTATGTAATTTCCAATTACAATAGAAGGATAGGATTATTTACCTCGGTAAGCCCAAAATTATCCAAGTTTAATGTCGATCCCGAGCAACGCTTAGCTCCTACTGGGTGCTCCAACCCGCTCCAAACAACCCTTAGAAGTTCTACGCAACTTCTTCTTAATACTTCAATCGGCTATGAAGATTTTCCTTAGGGTTGTGTTTTGTGACTGAAGGGAAGTATAATAGTATTTCTGGCTTTTCAGATAAGTGTAACCTTGGAATACTACAAGGTATTTGGGCCAAGGTATTTTGGAATAGTAACTATACTGAGAGTATTTCTACCAAGAGGGGTATTTATACGAGACAACACCACAAGTGGTGTGTACCCTACCAACCCCACTAGGAGGGGATACTTAGGCCAAGAGGAGGGACTCTCGCCAAGGGGCCTTCTCAAAGGGAGGGGAGTGTTTGGACGAAACACTACCAAGAGGGGGAAGGGATTTCCAAGACTTGGAACAATTTTGGATGAAGAAGTCTTCAAAGGGGAGGGGTATTTATAGGTCAAGCCATGGCCAACCAATGGCCAAGATCATGCCAAGTGCAAGGCAAGTGTAGGGTCAAGATTCATCCATGTGTACCTTATCCATCTACCACACAAATATCACAAAATATCCTACCAACTCCAATGCTCCATTTCGGCTCATTACCGCCCACATCCACCACCAGAGGGTGACAAGTGTCGCCCTCTCGTTGGTCCAAAGTATTTCGTCTCTCGGAAAAATCCGCAAAAATAATAAATGACATAGCCGGAATTTTCCCTTCGCAAGTTTAGTAAAACGTTTCGTCGAAAAACGATTCTAATCGGGTGTTATGCACAAAAATATTTCGGCCAAGTCTACTAAAAATTCAAAATTTTCTACGTACGTCCTCACGTACATACTCTGGAAGTACGGGATATAACACAAGGCACCAAACAAGGCACAAAATAAGGCACAAAATCGTGCCAAGAACCGGCCACAAGACCGCCCACTTGAGGGTGACAAGTGTCACCCTCTCGTGGGTCCAAAATATTTCGTCTCTCGGAAAAATCCGCAAAAATTATAAATGACATAGCCGTATTTTTCCCCTCGCAAGCTTTGTAAAACGTTTCGTCGAAAAACGATTCTTTTCGGTAGTTGTGAACAAATATTTCGATCCTTGCCTATCTTAAGGCTAAAACTTCCGTGACGCACGCCCCACGCATACTGAAATACGGTATAACACGCCGCACTTTCTCTAACACCGAACTCTTTCTAGTATACGCATCATACTTCGCCATCGCCGCTTTCCAAAATCTCCGAGTCACTACTTCCAAACTTGGTCATCTTACTAGCCTCAATTCCTTTAAGGCCATTCCCGCCTTTACGATCCGATTCTTGGTCGAACATATCCACGAACTCATACGATGGTTACCTAAACCTAGGCCTAGCACCCTCGTGACCTACCACCGGGCGACCACCTAACCGACCCCACCTAAATCCGCCTACGGTTGACCCGCACACGTCCTCAACCCGACCCTCCGCTGCGTCGAACTCTCTTGTTTCTCGATCCGAACAATCTCACAAATCAAGTCAGAAAACCTAGTGGTCTTCTTAGCTCAACTACCCTTTCATTTCATACCACTCAGTGACTTATCACACAAATATATCCTGCATACTATGCACTCGATAAAGGTCAACACAAACATAAATCTTTTACTCAAGATGGTCTCGCATCTAAGGGTTCTACGTATAAAACTCTAAGGCTCACACTTTCCCGTCCCCAAACTTACCCTTCTAATTAACCATGTTTCTAATCACAATTTTAACATAATGTTATCTCAACATAATACTTAACACTTCACCATAACATCAACGCATACTAGTCTCTGTAGGGGTAAGAATATACCGTAACATCCGCCCACTCTAATCATAGCTCACTGCAGGCGATAGCTATAGAAAGCGATGATCCTGCCATCGACCCTAGGTCGCGCCATTCTCGCTTGTACCCTCCTATAAGCACGCTTCGTCACATGGCCCCGACGGCCGCAGTGAAACAAGCACCGCAGAAGACGACATTCCCGACGACGCTGCCACATCGCGCACACCGGGGACATGAATCTCGCCAAGAACCCGTGTATATCTCAGAACCTAAGCCTCGAGCTCGACCAGCTCCCGAATACCCCGAACGCCTCAAGATCGGAGGACCACTGCATCTTGGCGGAGGTACATAACTAGCTCGCCGAGGCGATCCGCCGAAGTTACCAGCGACCTCGCCCCGCCTTCTTCTCACGATCTCGGTCATTCCGTCGACCTCTCCGCTCCTCACATCCAAGTGAATAAGCCTGTATGCGGGCAATGTCCATGCCCGGCTGAAGAGCTACTCCCGAACAAGCCTCTGCCAAGTAGTCATCAAGCCCGGTGACGTAGCGGTGCACTATGTCCTCCATGTCGGCTACCAATGCGGGGACGTACCGAGCTAATGAGTCAAACTCCACATTGTACTCCCGAACCGTACGCCCGGTCTGCCTCAACGTCAAAAATATGTCGGCCCGAGCCCTTCTCATCTGTGGAGGCAAGAAATGTGCAAGAAATGCCCCTGAGAACTCGCTCCATACGGCTGGAAGTGCATACTCTCCCCGGGACAGCTCCCACGAATCAAACCAGTCGACTGCAGTATCACGCAGCCGATGCGAACCTAAGACCACCGACTCGGTCTCCGAAGCCTTGATCACTCTCATGATCCAGAATCGCCGAATGAACTCGCGATCATCCTCGTGCCTCGACCGTAACTGGAGGGCTACAACTCAGAAAGTCCCGTAGCCTCAAACTATCCGATCTAGGGTGAACCATGGGTACTATCGAACCGAATCCGCCGTGATCCATTTATCCTCATGTCTTGCCACTATCCCGCCAATAGCCGCCATCTCTTTGTAACCCATCTCCTCCGCTTCCAGCCGTGGACCTGAGGCTCGTGCATCATGGTCTCAGCAGCCATCGCCGCGCTCTAAACTCATTGGCCGGGCGGCGCCGCAAAACTCGCCGTCAAGCACTATCTCGTGCATCGATCGGGCTCGCGCCTGCACTCTCTCAGATCCTACTAGCGCCTCCTCGGCCGCTTGCCCATCCGCCCAGGTTGCTTGCGCGGAGGCATAATCGTAAAACGAAATACGCCGAGGGTCCAACTTATAACACAACTCTAAGGCACGATCTCGTAATGAGAAGAATGGAAACTAATCCTTAAATGTCTGCAAAGATCTCCGATTATAGATGTGGTGCACAACACACCGATAATCAAGACTTCATTAGACACGGTTCAGACACTTTCCGAGGATTAATCGCTGATACCACTTTTGTCACGACTGCCCGGCTCGTGGATCGTGCCTTACCCGGCACCCAAGTAGTCATACATCGTAGAAATCGAATATAAAACATACAGATATGAAACAAGAGATAAGATAATAAAACAAAGCCAACCAAAACGGCCGCTTTCTTGCATATATACGTAAATTTTTGAACAGCTACATCCCTTTTACAAACCATGCCTACAACAAGATTCTGCACTTAAGAATGTAATAACACCTATGACGGACAGTGGCCCGCCATACCCTCGAATGTACGTAACCTACAACTCAGTGGAAACATACCAAAAGATAAGCCTCCGAGAAACGGAGCTTCCCAATACGTCAATCGTGATCCTATGAGCGAGGATCAACAACCGGTGTACTTACTCGCGGCGAACGCAGCCTCAAGGAGGTCGATAACAGTACAAGTATGTGAAATCAAAATATCAAAATGAAATCATAATAGTCTAAATAAAATGTAAGACATATATGATAACAAAACTACGCTCACAAAGATAAAAGTAGTCATGTCAAGTCGTGACTCACGCCTCAAGGTCATCCTCACGCCCGTGGAACTCCTTCCTCACCGCCAGCCTAGGTATAAGTCATGTGATACGTGTAACATGTCTCGCCATCTCATGGACTCGAGGTGAAATCGTATGGAATACATTCCCGCCCATCTCATGGACTCAGATCAAATCGTGGTATACATTCCTGCTCATCCTATGAACGCGTGTCACATGAAATACATTCCCGGCCCATCTCATGAACTCAGATCGTGTGAAATACATTCCGCTCATCTCATGAACGCGCTGTCGGTGGAATACATTCCCGGTTCATCCATGAACGCGTGTCGAGTGAAATACATTCCCGTTCATCTCATGAACGCGTATCAAATCAGGTGGAATACATTCCCGCTCATCCCATGAACGCGTGTCGAGTGAAATACATTCCCGCTCATCTCATGAACGCGTATCAAATCGTGGAATACATTCCTGCTCATCCTATGAACGCGTCGCGTGTGGTCATAACATTTAAACGCTTCTTTAAGACGTATAAAGATAATACCATATTTTCCTTTTAAAACAACTAAGGTAATATTATGCCCGCTTTTTAAACCAAACCACTTTCCTTCTTAAAGTCAAGTAACAACATTCTTTTCCAAAAGTTCAAGTTTGCCTAATTTCAAATATTCACGTCTCTTGTTTTCGAAAGATTTCATAGTTCATAGTCTTAATCATTTAATAACATAATTCTCTTTTAAAACAATGAGCAATATATGCCTTGTGTATGAGTAGGTTATTCTTGTTTATAACAATCTTATTAAAGCAACATGATCTAGGAAATGTAATACAATTTTGTCTTATCTTAGCTTCTATGTAGATGGAGGTTTCATCGGTTTTAATATAATTACTTATTTATCAATACATTTTCCTTTATTAACGCTGCAAAGGGTTCATTCGATACTTATTCTCATTTCGAATCAAGAAACATTATTCTTTTTTTTAAAACCAAGTACTCATTACTCACGAATGAGGTTTCACACTTTTTAACAAAATTCATATCAATTCAATTAAGTCAAGCCTCTTATCTTTTGAGATCAAGTCTCTTATCTTCTAAAATCAATAAACCATTCTTTTATTACTCCTAAGTCGTTATACCTAACTTCCCATAAAGCTAGTATAACTCTTAAACTTTCACAACCAAGTATTACTCTTCTTTCAAAAATGATTCTTAATTCTTTTGAAATACTTCAAGATTCTTATTATTTAAAACTCAAGTCAAAAGACATCAAGTAAAACCACGCTCGCTAACACACGCACGCCTCACCGCACTATATATATATTCTTTTAAAATATCATGCTCAAGAGGATAGGAAGAATCACATACCTCGCGACGATTATCGACTATTAGCAAAAGCTCCAAAGATCAGAATCCGCTAGCCTTTTCCACCCTTCGAGTAGAATACGCTACTGCAAAGATTTCAACCTCTAACGCCATACAAGTTCATCAGAATACAAATTCATGTAAGTACATCACTTTCTTCTTTAATATTCTTCCTCGATGTGATTTCCATTCAATTCTCTTCTTTTATACCATCCTTATATACGTCTTATACTCATTTCTATACTACTCAGTATGTAATTTCCAATTACAATAGAAGGATAGTAGTATTTACCTCGATAAGCCCAAAATTATCCAAGTTTTAATGTCGATCCTGAGCAACGTTTAGCTCCTATTCGAACGCCCAACCCGCCTCCAAACAACCCTTAGAAGTTCTACACAACTTCTACTTAACACTTCAACCGACTATGAAGATTTTCCTTAGTGGTTTCGTTGTGGATCAAGGGAAGTATAATAGTATTTCGATTTTAGTATAGGGTAACCTTGGAATACTACAAGGTATTTGGGCCAAGGTATTTTGGAATAGTAACAATACTTGAGAATACTTTTCTACCAAGTGGGGTATTTTACTAAAACAACTAGGCAAGTGTGGGGTTCGCCGAGGCCTCTTAAGGGGAGGAGGCTTGGACGAAATCTACACAAAGTGGAGGAGTATTTTCCTTGAATTTCACAAGTGTGGATGAAGAATAAGTCTTGCATCGAGGGTATTTATAGGCCAATCAATGGCCAAGATTTAGACAAGTGGTGGGCAAGTGTAGGGTGTGGATTTGGACAAGTGTAAGTGGGTCCCACTTGCTCATCAACTACACAAAATATCCTACCAACCATTGACCAAATGTTTTAGGCAAAATAAATGAAAAAAACGTGCACCAACTTCCCTAGCTTTGCCGTCCACTTGAGGGACAAGTGTCACCCTCTCGTTGGTCCAAAATATTTCATCTCTCGGAAAAATCCGCAAAAATAATAAATGGCATAGCCGTATTTTTCCCTTCGCAAAGTTTGGAAAACGTTTCGTCGGAAAACAATTCTTTTTGGTAGTTGTGAACAAAATTTTCGTCCCTTGCCTAATTTAAGGCTCAAACTTTTCTACGTACGCCCTCACGTACATACTCTGGAAATACGGGGTATAACATATCGGTTGACCCGAAATGAGTCCATAACCCGACCCATCGTCACACTTAACTTATCGTTCTTAGTATGAAATAAATATCTCTTATCTCAAGGTACTTCTCACCCTATCCCCCTATTCACTAGAGGTTCGTCACATAGTCAAGTATTTCATCAGACATCTTTCCCTATCGGTCTTCACATTGTTATGGGGTTATTACAACTTGTGAACCCTACACAACTATAGTCTCAGTTCACTTTATCATTCTTGTCAACATTCTTCACTTTTCACTTTACTAATCAAAGTATCCCTACCTCTGGGGGTGCTATCAATTACAACTACTAGCAACAAGGGAAAACATATACGCTAGGGCAAAATCTGAATCTAACAATGCACATATGATTCAAAAGAATCGAAATATACCTGTAACCCCATGCGATGTTGCCTCTTGATCCTGCCCAGTAGTCGCGTCATCTATGCGGTTCGAAGGACCGCCAAAACTATAAACTTCACCCTGACCTCTACCACGATCGGGCCGACATCCAACACCCCGCTCGGGACGCACAATCGGAGGAAAGGGAACCAACCACCGGCCTCATAGGCGGAGCCACCTAACCAGTGCTCTTTCTAAAAGGACATACCTTCAGTATATGGCCCGGACGACCACAATAAAAACAAACACCTGTGCCATAACGGCATTTCCCCATATAACGCTTACTACATCGAAACACCGGCGGAATAGGTGGCCTCGATCGAGAAAATCCTTCGCTTCCTCCGGTAAGCTCTGACCGCCCTAAATACCTTGTGGGGTCAAATCTCCCACCTGTGAGTTGTGGGAGTATGTCATGGGTAGGCTGGGATGAATATCTTACTCGCTGCTGAGGTTGCTCGTCCAAAAACTCACCGGGATAACCAACCGGTCTAGCCCTCTTACGCTGATTTCGCTGCCTCTACCCTCTCGTGACACTGTCTGCATCGCCGAATAACCTCCTGCTGATGAAACTGTAGCACCGCTATCTTGGTCAATAACATAACTGCTTCCCTTATGACCCTATAGTCTTCCCCTAACTGAGAAACCGAGGCTCGTGTCAGGCCTCAAAACTCGCGCAGAAGAACTCGTCGATCATGCACAAAACTGGATATACCTCGGCATGAGCCCTTGTCACGACCCGACTCGGAAGCCGATCGTGCCCTACCCGCACCCTGCCTGTATACATCGAGAATAGCAATGAACATATACAATATACAACATGTTTAGACAATAACATCACAGACTAGCCGATAAGGCCGCATTTTATAAAATATGCATAATCAAAAGCAAAACTGTACAACTCGGTTCTTACAGCCCCAAACCACAACATGTGACTATAGACCTCTAGGAATAACAACAGTGGCGGACAGGCTCACATACCCCGAATGTACATAAATCTACAACATCGTGAAAGATCGTACCAAAAAGACAAGCCTCCGAGAAATGGAGCTTCGACGCCCGATAAGTGATCCTAAGAATGAGGATCCACCACCGCTACCCCTACCGCGGCATTTAACGCAGCCCCGAGGAAGGGGGTCAAGACACAATATGTACTAAGTATGTAAAATCGAAAAATATCAGAATTACATCATAAGTTTAAAACAAAGCCGGAGACATGTATGATAATAAAATTACAGTACACAGTGCCTTACTAACAATTAGAGTAACTAAGAGTATACGTACAACATAAAAATAGGAAGCTCACGATCAAAGCAGGACCATCCTCCCGCAGTATCATTAAGCAATCCTACTCCTGGGACTATTTCACCCGCATAGGTCGTGTGGACCCGCATGAGGTATTCCTCGCATAGGTCAGACTACCGCACGGGACTATTTCACTCGCATAAGCCCACAAGGACTCGCATAAGGTATTCCTCGTGATCGTGGGTAGCAAATCCACTAATGGTGGTATAACGATCTTGGGGATTTACCCCTCATTTATACTCTTACCCTGAAGAAGGTGGTATGACGATCTTGGGGCTTGCCCCTCATTCATACTCTTACCCTGGAGAGGTGGTATAATGTCTTGGGGCTTGCCCCTCATTTATACTCTTACCCTAGCTCAAACGGCCATCATACATAACATAAGCCCTACCGGCTTATCATACATAACATAAGCACTACCGGCTTATTATACAATAAATAAGCAAGTTAAGAAATCCCCCTAACTTCTTATTAGCTGTATTCATATACACTCTCATTTTAGTTTACTTAAGGCACTAGCATGTCTTTTATAAAAATCCGGGAATTTAACCCAAAGTACTACATACTTCCACTCTTTTAAAAATGACTCTTTTTCATATAAAACTTCCAAGATACTATTAACCGTAGTATCAAGTCAAAATTACTTTTCAAGAAAAGTCACAATACCTTTAGAAATAAAGTTAGGTTTCTAAATCAAGTGACTCCTTTTCTTATAAAACCTTAGGCAATTGATGCCTTAAAATCAAATTGCCTTTCAATAAATCAAGTCATTTATCTTTCCATAAAGCTAATATAACCAACTTCCCATAAAGTCGTTATAATCACTTTATACCTTAGCCAAATACAATTTCCTATCCAAGGGACTTATACGTTTAAAACGAAACAAGTATCACATACTTTAAAACTCTTCAAGTCCCTTAACTTTAATAAAAATTAAGACATCCTTAATACTTTCAAAGAAGTGAGTTAATCTCCTAACTCACCCGACTTGGCTATTCATAAAACTAGTAAAGGATATCAAGATCTTGTACGTCTACCGCATTATATATCGCAACTAGTCATGCTCAAAAGATAGGAAAGTTCTACATACCTCTTCGGGTCAATCCACTTGCCAAGTACAATGTCCCGCACGTATTATGTCAACCTATAATGACCATAATTGTTATACCCCGTAGTTCCAGGGTATGTATGTGAGGACGTACGTACGAGAATACGACAGAAATTTTGGAAAGAAAGAAAGATGTGATTTTTCGACGGAAAAGTTTCCGGGTTTTGTGAAGGAAAAAGGTTCGTTGATTGGAATTGGATTCCCAGATTTGGTATTTGGGCTTCTTGGATTATATTAGAATTATGAGATTTTATTTTCGGAAATGGTCACGTGGGGCCCACGGGAGAAATTTACGGTTTTGTGGGGCCCGCTTTGTTTTTGAGATTTTCGGTATTTTGGATATTTTCGGAAGACGAAATATTTTGGACGAGTAGGAGGGCGACACGTGTCACCCCCATGTGGCCAAGGTTGGCCGACTTGGCTTGACAAGGGTAGCTACTCCCCAAGCATCGCCCCGACTCGCACCGCACGCCACATAGCATCGCATTTAACATATAGGCCGCACACTAACCCGAACTCGTAGCTCCGCATAGGTCCCCGACCCGCATGAGGTATTCTCGAATCACGTCCTGCATCACCGAGTCTACCCCGCACGGAGGCGCTTAACCCCGGTATCACAAGAGGTGAGTGATATAATACTAACATAATGTTTATCGTTAAACAACATAAGCACAACAAGGGAAACCCTTTACACAAAACATCACAAGATACTAACACACGTAGCATCCTAACATGTTTACTTATCAAATCAACAAGAAAGTATTACAAGGCTATCACAAACCAACACAATCAAGTTATTCATACAAGGCACTTCCTACTTTATGTCAACAAGTTCGGTTTTTATCCCCAAAGTACTTCATACATTAATTCTTTAAAAGATCTGCTTGCTCACAAAAGTCACACAATACCCGTAGTATAAAAATAGAGTGACTATCTTTTAAGTAAACCAAAACACTTCCTTTGTAAAATCAAGTAACAACATTATTTTTCAAACGCTCAAGTTTGCTGATTTCAAATGCTCAAGTTTCTCATTTTCTAAAGGTTTCAGAGTTCATAGTCTTAATCACTTAATAATATAATTCTCCTTTAAAACAATTTGATTAACATATGCCCATGTGTGAGTAGGTTATTCTTGTTTATGACAATCTTATTAAAGCAACATGATCTAGAAATGTAATATCATTTTGTCTCATCTTAGCTTCTATGCAGATGGAGGTTTCACCGTTTTAATAATACTTAATTAGTCAAATACATTTCCTTTATTAACGCAGTTGGTTCGCTCGATACTTATTCTGATTTCCGAAATCAGTAAAAGATTAGTCCTTTTAAAAACCAATTACTCATTACTCACGAATGAGGTTTCATACTTTTTAACAAAATTCATATTAATTTAATTAAGTCAAGTCTCTTATCTTTTAAGATCAATAAACCATTCTTTTTATCTCTCTTAAGTCGTTATACCTAGCTTCCCATAAAGCTAGTATAATTCTTAAGCTTTTAAAACCAAGTATTATTCTTCTTTCAAAAAGATTTCTTAACTCTTTTGAAATACTTCAGATTCTTATTATTTAGACTCAAGTCAAAAGACATCGTAGTAAAACCACGTTCAGTTAACACACGTACGTCTACCGTACTATATATATTCTTTTAAAATATCATGCTCAAGAGGATAGGAAGAATCACATACCTCGCGACGATTATCGACTATTAGCAAAACGCTCCACCGCTATAACCCGGCTAGCCTTGTCCACCTTTCAAGTAGAACATGCTACTCGCAGAACATTCAACCTATAAAGGCCATATACGTCTATCAACGTCTAGACTACTCTGTAGAATATTCTAAGCAGAGGGTTCTCTATTCTACGGAAAATCGCAAGACTTCCTACCCGTTAAGCTACACAAGTTCATCTAATACACATGTAAGTACTGATTTAATCTTCTTCTTTAATATTCTTCGATGTGATTTCGCCAATTCTTTTCTGTAATATCCTTCTATTACAGTTCAATTCTATACTACTACAGTATGTAATTTCCAATTACAATATAAGGACAAAAGTATTTACCTCGATAAGCCCAAAATTATCCAAGTTTAAATGTCGATCCTGAGCAATGTTTAGCTCCTACTCTGAGCGCTCCAACCCGCTCCAAACAACCCTTAGAAGTTCTACGCAACTTCTTCTTAATACTTCAACCAACTGTGAAGATTTTCCTGTGGTTTCGCTTGTGATCAAGGGAAGTATAATAGTATTTCGGCTTTTAGTATAGGTAACCTTGGAATACTACAAGGTATTCAGGCTAAGGTATTTTGGAATAGTAACAATACTTGGAGAATACTTTTCTACCGTGGGGGTATTTTTACGAGACAACACTCAAGAGGGGTGTATTCTCGCCAAGGGCCTCAAAGGGGGAGGGGAGCTCTTTGGACGAGAGCTTCTACAAGAGGGGAAGGATTTTTCAAGACTTAGAAAGTTGTGTGGATGAAGAAGTCTTCAACAAAGGGGTATTTATAGGCCAATCAATGGCCAAGATTAAGACAAGCAGTGGCAAGTGTAGGGTGAGGATTTGGGCAAGTGTACCTTATCCAATACCACCAAAATATCACAAAATATCCTACCAACCCCTCGACTAGAAATCGCCCAACAAGAGCCCACAATGCCGCCCACTTTGAGGTGACACATGTCACCCTCCCGCTGGTCCAAAATATTTCATCTCTCGGAAAATCAGCAAAAATAATCAACGTTACAACCGTAATTTTCCCTTCGCAGTTTGGAAAACGCTTCCTGAAAACAATTCTTTTTGGTAGTTGTGCACAAATATTTTCGTTCTAGCCTAACTTAAGGCCTAAACTTTTAGACGCACGCCTCACGCATATACTGAAATACGGTATAACATTCTCCTCCCTTAGAAACATTCGGCCAATGTCTTCTAAGTCTCAAGACATACACGCCCGCATAGTCTTCACTACTATACTTACGAAACAATCATGCCACACCTGGCCATAAAATAACACACGCGCAAATACTTAATCCAAGTCCACGAGGAATCACCTCCAACACTACAAAAGCTCCCACCCGAGGTCTAAAATATACTCCCTTCGCACCTTCACTTTACAAAAGAAATGATCACATCTATGTTCTTAACACATGCTCGCTTCTTCCTTACTGCTGCATTCTTTCTCGCACACTCGAACTCTTTCTCATAACTTACCACATTTTCGCTATCGCCTGCCCAAAATCTCGTTACTATCTCCAACTTGGTCATCATTAATCGGGAACACTCGATGGATTCGATACTTTCCCGAACATAACAATATGAAAGACCGGACGTACTGCCTCCTAAGTCAGACGGCAATGCTAACCTATAGGCAACTTGTCCTATCCTCCAAAGGATCTGAAAACGCTCCAAGTACCTTAGGCTAAGTTTCCTCTTTCCAAAAACTCGTCACACCCTTTCCGGGGTGGTACCTTCAAGCACTCCACCGCCAACTGAACTCGCCGCTGCCGCCATTATCCGCATCGACTTCGCTGACTCAGCCGCCAATAACCTCTCCTGGATAGGCTTCACCCTATCCACATCCTGCTGAATCAAGTATGAACCAACTATCTGAACCTTGCCATCATCGAACCAATTGACCGGCAACTTATACTTCCGCCCCTACAAGGAGTCATAAGGCGATATCTGAATACTGAAATGGTAGCTATAAAACACTCCCTCAATAGGAGGCAACAATCCTCCCAGCTACCCTCAAATCAAACACCGCCCGAGATGAATGCGATACGGAGACTTATCCGAGTAAAACCTCCTAACCCCGCAGAAACAACAGAATCTGGCTCCACTGTCATCTAAGGTGAAAGTAGGCACCTCGTGCAGCCTTACAACCTTCCCGATATAACATCTCGCATAACCTCTCACGAGTAAACGGTCTTGACTAAAAGACAAGATGGGCTGACCTCATCGCCCGACCATCGTCGAACGCATCCACGAACTCAGACGGTTAACTAAACTTGGGCCTAACACCCTCGTGACTCACCACCGGGGGACCACCTCGAATCGACTTCACCATATTACAAGCCGCTGGTTGACTCGCGATCGGTCCTCAACCTGACCCACTATCGCAAGAAACTCTGCTTCCGATCCGAACAATCTCACTAATCAAGTTACGAAACCTAGTGGTCTTTAGCTCAACTACCCTCTTTCATTTCATACCACTGGCTTATCACAAAAACATGTCTCTCGTTTACTATGCACTCCGATATGGGTTAAACTTAAAAATATAAATCTTTTACTAGATATGTCCTCGCCTCTAAGGTCTCCATGTATAAAACTCTAAGGCTCACACTTTTCCTATCCCCAATCTTACATTTTTAACTAACCATGATTTCTAATCACAATTTACACAATGCTATCAGAATATAACACTTAAGATATACTCATCTTACATACCAATCTCTGAGGGTTAAGGATGTATCAGATTCATCGCTTCTCTCCCTTTGTCGTTTAATCAATCCCGCCTTTTTTGTTAGGCACATAGCTAGGGAAGATGATTGAACTAGTCACCGATCCCGGCGTCGAGTCTCTACATCCGCGCCACTGCCTGGACACTCGCAAATGGCCTTGCTGGCCGCAAGCATAACAAGTCGCAAGCACGACACTCCCACAATGACATCTACCACAACGGTCACACCGGTGGGGTGGCTCATCTGGTTAGCACCCTTCCTCTCCGACCATCAATCCGCGAATCGATCCGTAGGTTGAGTCCTCCTACTTGCATCCTCCTACAAGGACACCCGACACACGACTCGACGGCCGCAGGTAAAACATGCATCAACAAAAAGATGACATTCCCCGGGATGACGCCTGCCACACTGTGAATACCGAGGAAAATCAATCCGCCGGGCCGAACCTACGTATAGTCGCAACCGTGAGCCCCGAGTTCTCACTCAACTCCGATACCGAACGCCCCGAACCCCGCGAGGACCACTATGCTCGCGGAGGCGCTGCGAACCGCCGCGAGAAGGTCCGCCGAAGTTACCAGCGACCTCGCTGCTCGCCTCTCCGCGATCTTGGTTAATCCGCCGATCTCTACGTTTCCTCCGCAGCGCGATAAGCCCGCACGCGCAATATTCATGCCCGATCAAGAGCTACTTTGTACAACCTTTACTAGATAATCGCTCAGACCCGTGATATATCTGCACTCTATATTCTCCGTCGCTAAAATCCTAGCTAGTAATGTGTCCATTCCTTTGTAATCCATATTCTCTGCTCCTGGCCGGAACCAAGGTTCAAATATCATGGCCGCAGAGGGAATCGCCGCCAGATTAAACTCGCTGGGCCGCGACGCCGCAAACTCCCGAATGAAGCACCACCCAGTGATGATTGGGCTCGAGCCTCGTGAACCCTCCGTGCTCGCTGCAGCCTCCTACGCTTTGCCCTTCTGGGCCCGGTTGCTTTACGCGAGGCATAATGGTAAGGGAAAGAAATACGTTAGAGGGTCCAACTTATATGTAACACCTAACCCTGCCCAAGTATCGTGCCTTACCCCGGCACCCTAGTGATACAACATCGAGAAAACCAATGGAAAATAAAACACGAGTCATGAAACAAGAGATATAATAAATAAACAGCAACCAAAACATGCCTTCAGTGATATACATAAAACCCAATGCTTATCCTTTTACAAACCCCGCCACAACAGGGAAGTACTGCACTTAAGATTTACAACAACTATGACGGACAGGCCCGCCATACCCCTCAATGTACAAGAACCTACAACTCGTGGAACATACCAAAGATAAGCCTCCAAGGAACGGAGCTTTCCAACACGCCGAATGAGATCCCAAGAGCGGATCCACGATCGATGTACTGCACCGCAGATGAACGCACTCGGAGGTCAAGACGACAGTACAGTATGTGAAATCAAACATCAGAATGAAATCATAATAGCTTAAAAGGTGAGACATGTATGATAACCAAAATACAGTATGCAACATAAAAGCAGTCAAGTCAGGGACTCACGCCCTCAAAGTCACCACTCAAATATAACTATGGGTCTCACGCCCACAACATCCATCATATTCGCATCATGGCCGCATGCCCTCGAATATCGTGACGGTAGACATGTCCATGATGCAACAATAATAAGGCCGCAGCCACATGCCCCGGACATCAGACGGTAGACATGCCCATGTAACCTCAATAACAATATATCGGGTGGTCAACCGCCGCATGGCCACATGCCCTAATATCAGACGGTAGACACGCCCATGTTGCGGAATAACCATATATCGGTAATCAACCGGCCGCACGTCCGATGCCTCTAACATCCGACGTGTAGACATGTCCATGTGACATCAACAACAAGCACAAGAATCAAATGGAAACATACCGGAATTCTCCATCACCGCCAAAGACGCCCAAGTAAGTTTCAACAAGTCAACCGCCTCTATCGGCAGACGCAGAATACGTAAATACCACACTTGCACAACAAAGGCTATCATCACAGCATAGGAAAGTTTCACAACAACAAGCATAGGCAGTTTCACAACAACAAGCATAGGCAGTTTCACAACAACAAGCATAGCAAGTTTCACAACAACTCAAAGTACTTTCATTTTATGCCAAAGTCCGGGCTTTAACCCCAAAGTACACATACGTTAAGTTCTTTTAAAAGAGATCCATTACTTTTATAAAAGTCACGATACCGTAGTATTAGAATGACCAACCCACATTCCTTTTCAAAATCAAGTAACAACATTCTTTTCCTAAGTTCGGTTTGCAGTTTAATTACTCAAGGTTCTCATTTTCAAATGGTTTCATAGTTCCAAACTTAATCACTTGATTCCTTTTAGAACAATTGAGTAATATATGTCTCACGTGAGAGTAGGTTATTCTTGTTTACAACATTCTTATTACAATACCATGATCTAGAAAATGTATATCATTTGTCTCATCTTAGTTTATGCAGATGGAGGTTTCATCGGTTTAATACAATTATCATTATTCAATACATTTTCTTATTAACGCCGCATAGTCTGTCGATACACATTCGGATTTCTCAAATCAAGAAATATTATCCTTTAAATAAAACCAAGTACTTATTATCACGAATGAGGTTTCACACAAACATTCACATTAAAACAAATAAGTTAAGTCTCTTATCTTATAAGATCAAGTCTCTTAACTTCTAACACAAGAAACCATTTTCTTTACCTTCTTAAGACATTATATTTAACTTTCATAAAGTTAGTATAACTCTTTTAAAACCTTTAAAACTAGTGTTACTTTTCAAAACGATTTATAAATCTGAAATACATCAAGTTCTTATTATAACTAGCCGTTATAATTCACATTGCTTACCTTTTAAAACCACAAAGTATTTTCACTACAAAGTCAGATAATAACTTCCCATAAAGTCGCTATAACACTTTACGTTTAAGAACAATCAAACACAATTAACACATGCCTGTCGCACATAGTTCACACATATCATGCTAGAAGAGATAGAGAGGTTCACATACCTCGCGACGATTGTCGACTAATAGCAAAACGCTCCAAGTACCAAATTGCCGCCTTCTTAAGCCAGCCGATCATCACACGTAGTACTTCACTATAAGGCCACAAGGCGCTTATTAACATCTAGATCTCAACGCTCCATAATCTACGAAAATTCGCACCTCCCTCTCCTAGTAGTGCTAATGGGTACACCCCCAGCCTAGTTGTCTCGTATAAATACCCCTTCGTGGTATAAATACTTCCAAAGTATTGTTGTAATGTCCAAATACCTTGCCCAAATACCTTGTAGTATCCCCAAGGTTACACTTATAAAAGCCTAAAATACGATTATACTTTCCTTTAGCCACTAAACTAAACCCTAAGGAAATCTTCATTGTTGTTTGAAGTACTTAAGAGAAGTTGGTTAGAACTTCTAAGGGTTGTTTCGAAATGGATCGAGCACTTCTGAGGAGAGCTAAACCTGCTCAGAGCGACATTAAACTCGGATAATTTTTGGGCTTATCGAGGTAAATATCTTGTCCTATTGTAATTGGAAATTACATAAGTGTTGAATATATAGTTGTTGTATACTATATATAGAATCAACTTAGTATTGTGGCAATGTCTTTTGACTTAAGCTCAAGAATAAAGAATCAATCAGAATTACATAGGTTGTATTACAGAGAGACTTGTATAGCATTACCGTAGTAGAATTGTACACGCCCTAGGCGTGTAAACCCCTCGGTTGGCTTGGCAGCCGCCGATAGAGAGAGATTTACGCTCATGGGAGGGCCGAATTTTCAGAGATTATGGAACGTTGAGATCTAGATGTTAATGCGCCTTGTGGCCTTATAGGTCAAGTACTACGTGTGGAGTGATCCACTTGGCCAGGAGGCATGTTTGGGGTACTTGGAGCGCTTTGCTATTAGTCGACAATCGCCGCGAGGTATGTGAACCTCTTCCTATCTCTTCTAGCATGATATGTGGAACTATGTAGTACGCAGACGCATACGTGTGTTAATCGTGTTTGATTAGTTTTAAAACATAAAGTGTTATAACGTGCTTTATGGGAAGTTGGTTATAATTTATGTAGGTAAGAAAATACTTTGTGGTTTTAAAAGGTAATCGATGTGAATTATAATCGCTAGTTATAATAAAGAACTTGATGTATTTCAAAAGATTTATAAATCGCTTTTAATGAGAGTAACACTGGTTTTAAAAGGTTTTAAAAAGAGTTATACTAACATGGAGTTAGGTATAATGTCTTAAGAGAGGTAAAGAAAATGGTTTATCGATGTTAGAAGTTAAGAGACTTGATCTTATAAGATAAGAGACTTAACTTATTTGTTTTAATGTGAATGTTTGTGTGAAACCTCATTCGTGAGTAATGAGTACTTGGTTTTATTTAAAGGGATAATGTTTTACCGATTTAAATCGTAATGTGTATCGACGCACCACCGCAAATGCTAATAAAGGAAAATGTATTCAATAATGATGAATTGTATTAAAACCAAGAGAAACCTCCATCCGCATAGAAACTAAGATGAGACAAAATGATATACATTTTCTAGATCATGGTCATTGTAATAAGCATGTTGTAAACAGAATAACCTACTCACGTGAGACATATATTACTCAATTGTTCTAAAAAGGAATCAAGTGATTAAGTTTGGGAACTATGAACCATTTGAAAATGAGAACTTGAGTAATCAAACTAGTAAACCGGAACTTAGGAAAAGAATGTTGTTACTTGATTTTGAAAAGGAATGGTTGTCATTCTAATACTACGGTATCGTGACTTTTATAAAAGTAATGGATCTCTTTAAAAGAACTTAACGATGTAGTACTTTGGGTTAAACCCGACTTTGGCATAAAATGAAAGTACTGAGTTGACAAACTGGCTTATGCTTGTTGTTGAAACTTGCCTATGCTTGTTGTTGTGAAACTTGCCTATGCTTGTTGTTGTGAAACTCGCTTATGCTTGTTGTTGTGAAACTTGCCTATGCTTGTGATGATAGCCTTTGTTGCAAGTGTGGTATTTCGTGTTACCGCCTCGACAGGGCTTGCTGGACTTGTCGAGAACTTACTGGACGTACGCGTGATGGAGAATTCCACGCATGTTTCATTTTGATTACCGCCTTGTTGTTGATGTCACATGGACATGTCTACACCGACGCAAGATTCCGGGCATGGCTACGCGTCGGGTTGATTACCCGATATATGGTTATTATCGCACATACGGGACATGTCTACACCGATGCAAGATTCGGCATGTGGTTACGCGCGGTCGACCACCCAAGATATGTTATTGAGGTTACACGGCATGCCTACACCGGCGCAAGATTCGGGGCATGTGGCCACGCGCCTTGTTATTATTGTTGCATCATGGACATGTCTACACCGGCGCAAGATTCGGGCACGCGCCACGATGCCAACATTTGACGATGCCATGGGCGAGACCCATAGTTATATTCGAGTGGTGACTTCGGCGGCGCGAGTCCCGACTGATCGCTTATGTCGTGCATATCGTATTTTGTTATCATACATGTCTCCCGCTTTAAGCTATTATGATTTCATTTACGATTTGACAGCCACATACTTGGTACCGTCAGATCGACTTCTTCGTAAAGGTCGCGCTCACGCCGCAGTAGAGGTACATCTGCCGCGATCCCCGCCTAGATCTCATTTCAGTGTTGAAAGTCCGCCTTCTGAGGCTTATCTTTGGTATGTTCTCGAAGTTAGTTTTACACTGTAGAGTATGGCCTGCCCATAGCTGTTAATTTGAGTCAGAAGATCGTTGCAGTGGCTTGTAAAGGATAATGTTCGTTTATGCGATATATCGGCGCATCAGTGCTTGGCTCGCTTATTTATTATATCTCTTGCTTTCATGACTCGTGTTTTATTTTCCGCCGGTTTTCTCTCGATGTCAGTATCACCAGGTGCCCGGTAAGGCACCAGAATTCCTGCCCGTTCGGGTGTTACAAAGTGGTATCGAGCGCTTAATCCTCTGAAAGGTCTACGCATCTGTCTAGTAGAGTCTTGATTATCGATGTGTTGTGCACCACATCTAGTGATACAACATCGAGAAAACCAATGGAAAATAAAACACGAGTCATGAAACAAGAGATATAATAAATAAACAAAGCAACCAAAACAATACTTTCAAGATATACATAAAAACCCTAACAGCTTATCCTTTTTACAAACCCCGCCACAACAAAGCATGCACTTAAGATTTACAACAACTATGACGGACGTGGCCTCGCCATACCTCGAATGTACAAGAAATCCTGCTGTGGTTAAGGATATACTGAAACTAGGCGGTTCAAGCGACCGCTAAAATCGAACTTCCACCGCGATCTTACCGTGGCCCGCAATCGCTTCTAGTAGTTCGGCTATCCTACCACACACTTCGTCGGACATAATCACAAATGGCCTCGCTGGCCGCAAGAATAACAAGCTCCTTCGTACTACGACACTTCAAATGCGGCTCACTACATCGACACACCAGGTAGTGTGACCAGATCCGCCAACACCTACTTCCTCGAAACTCAACCTCGAGCCCCGACCGCCTCGAATATCCTGCGGTCCCGGTCAGCGAGGACCACTCGCAATGGCGGAGGTACATAACTAGTCACGCCACGAGGCGGCCCGCTAAAGTTGCCAAAAGACCCGATGTCCTCGAATTCTCTTCTCGCCGATCCAGCCATTCCGCCGACCTCTCCGTACTCACATCCTTGTGCATGAGTCAGACGCGGCAATGTCCATGCCCTACCAAGAGCTACACCAACAAGCTCTGGCAAGTAATCATCTAGCCCGCGACATATCGGTGCACTCGATCCTCCATACTAGCTACCAACGCCGGACGCACGCCAATGAGTCGAACCCACGCCAGTACTTCAATCAGACGCCATTCTCGCCTCAACATCAAAAATATGTCTACCGAGCCCTCCTCATCCGCGGAGGCAAGAAATGTGCCAGAAGGCCCTCAAAACTCGCCCCAAACGGCCGAAGTGCATTCTTCCCGAGAGCTCCCACGATCAAAACTAACGATCATGTATCACGCAACGACGCGAACTCTGTGACCACCGACTCGTCTCCGGCTTGATCACTCTCGCGATCCGGTCAGAATCGCTTGATGAACTCGCGATCATCCTCGTGCCTCGACCCATAAAAACTCGAGGGTTACACTCGTAAAATCCCGTAGTCTCAAACCGCTCGCCGGTGAACTACGGCGCTATCGGGATCGAACCGCCGTGATTCAAATTTATCTCATATTCGCCACGACCCGCCGCAATCGGCCATCTCTTGTACTTATCTCATCTCGCTTGTGCCGGGACTGAGGCTCAGTATCGTAGTCTCAGCAGCCGCCGCGCTTCAAACTCGCTGGCCGGGCCGCCAAACTCGCCGGCTCAAGTACTATCTTCAGTGTACGCACGCTCGCGCTTCGCATTTCTCCTCAGATTCACTAGCAGCTCCTCGCCGCCTCGCCTTCGGGCTCTGCTGTTTTGGCGCTGAGGCATAACGGTAAAAACGAGATACGCTGGGAGTGGTCCAACTTACAACATGCCTCTAAGGCACGATCTCGTAATGAGAAGAATGGAAACCAATCCTAAATGTCCTATAGCTCTCCGACATAGATGTGGTGCACAACACATCGATAATCAAGACTCTACTGTGACACGGCCTGTAGACACTTTCTCGAGGATTAATCGCTCGATACCACTTTCCCATAAAGCCGTTATAACACTTTATGTTTTAAGAACCATCAAACACAGCTTAACACATGCACGCCTACCGCATTGCCATGTTCACACATATCATGCTAGAAGAGATATAAGAGGTTCACATACCTCGCGACGATTGTCGACTAATAGCAAAACGCCCAAGTACCTCCAAACCGCCGCTACTCCTTGCCAAGCGATCACTCCACACGTAGTACTTCAACCTCGATAAGCCCAAAATTATCCGAAGCCACCGTCGCCCCGAGCAAGGTTTAGCTCCTCCTCCGAGTGCTCCAACTGGCTCCAAACAACCCTTAGAAGTTCTAACCAACTTCTTAAGTACTTCAAACAACAATGAAGATTTCTTAGGTTTCATGAAGGGCTAAAGGAAAGTATAATCAGATTTTCCGGGCTTTATAAGTGTAACCTTGGGGATACTACAAGGTATTTGGGCCAAGGTATTTGGACATTACAACAATACTTTGAGAGTATTTCTATACCACAAAGGGGGTATTTATACGAGACAACTAGGTTGTGGGGTGTACCCTACGCCTAGCACTACTGTGGAGTGGGGATACTTTCTCGCCAAGGCCTTCTCAAAGGAGGGTGTGAAGTGACGAATACAACAAGGAGAGGGGAGGGAGATTTCAAGACTTAGGCACATTGGATGAAGAACTCTTCAAGCTTGTGGGGTATTTATAGTCAAGGAATGGCCAACCAACGGCCAAGATCCATCCAAGTATAGCAAGTGTGGCTAGGATTCACCTAAGTACACCTTATCCATCTACCACCAAAATATCCTACCTAATCCTTGACAAAGCCAAGGCCAATTGGCCCACCATTGCCGCCAACTCATCCATGCGAGGTGACACATTACCCTCCCGCTGGTCCAAAATGTTTCGCCTCTAAAAATCCGCAAAATAATAAATGACATAGCCGGAATTTTCCAACAAAAGTCGTGGAAACGCTTTCATTTAAAAACGACTCTAATCGTGTCAGTACAAATTTCAAACTTGCCTAACTTAAGGCTCAAATTTTCTACGCACGCCCTCACGCATACTCAAAATACGGTATAACATTCTTCCCTTAGAAACACGCGTCGGGTTGATTACCCGATATATGGTTACATCGCAACATGGACGCTACACCGATGCAAGATTCCGGCATGTGGCGCGCAGGTTGACCACCAAAGATATTGTTATCAGGTTACACGGGCACGTTCACACCGATGCATTCTCGGGGACATGTGGCCATGCAGCATTTGTCATTTATTGTTGCATCATGACATGTTTACACCGATGCACTCGGGCACGCGCCGCGATGCGAACATGACTGGTGTGGCGCGTGAGACCCATAATTATATTTGAGTGGTGACTTTGAGGCGCAGTCCTCGACTTGACCGCTTAGTTTGCATATCGTATTTTGGTCATCATACATGTCTCCCGCTTATATAGATCGTTATGATTTAATCACAGATTTACGCCACATACTTGGTACCGTTGATCGACTTCTCCTTCGGCCGAACGAGCAAAGAGGCCGCAGCTCTACCACGAATGCATTCAACCGTGGCTCTCGTATGGCACATCCCCGGCGGCCGCTGGGCATGCCTCGTGGATCGCAGCACTGCACTATTTGTCGGGTCGCTGAGCAAGGCTCGCGACAAAGTGACAAAAGTGGTATCACTTGTAACACCCGAACCGGCTCATCGGGTGCCTTACCCGCACCCTAGTGATACAACATCGAGAAAACCAGGAAAATAAACACGAGTCATGAAACAAGAGATATAATAAATAAACAAAGCAACCAAAACAGATGCCTTCAAGATATACATAAAAACCCACAGCTTATCCTTTACAAACCCCGCTCACAACAAGCATGCACTTAAGATTTAACAACTACGACTGACGTGGCTCGCCATACCCTCGAATGTACAAGAACCTACAACTCAGGAACATACCAAAGATAAGCCTCCAAGGAACGAGCTTTCCAACACGTCAAATGAGATCCTAAGAGCGGGATCCACGCACCGATCGCACTTACCGCGGTGATGAACGCACTCGGGCGAGGTCAAGACGACAGTACCAAGCATGAAGTCAAACATCAGAATGAAATCATAATAGCTTAAAAGTAGAGACACAAGATAACCAAAATACAAGATGCAACATAAAAGCGCCAAGCCGTGGACTCACGCCTCAAAGTCACCACTAAATATAACTACGGGTCTCACGCCCACAACATCCATCATGTTCGTGATCATGGTCGTGATGCCCCCTAATCGACGGCAGACATGTCCATGATGCAACACACACAAGGCCGCATGGCCACATGCCCCTGAACATCGTGACGGTAGACATGCCCATGTAACCTCAATAACAATATATCAGCGGTCAACCCTCACAGACGGCCACATGCCCCGAATCGTGACGTGTAGACATCGCCCATGTTGCAAGCACAACCATATCGTAATCAACCTCCGCACGGGCCGCATGCTCTAATCAGATCGGTGTAGACACGTCCATGTGACATCAACAACAAGACAAGAATCAAATGGAAACATACCCGCGAATTCTCCATCACCGCCAAAGACGCTCCAAGCAGCTTCAATAAGTCAACCGCCTCTATCGAGACGCAGAATACAAAAATACCACACTTGCACAACAAAGTGCTATCATCACAAGCATAGGCAAGTTTCACAACAACAAGCATAGGCAAGTTTCACAACAACAAAGATAGGCAAGTTTCACAACAACAAGCATAGGCAAGTTTCACAACAACAAGCATAGGCAAGTTTCACAACAACTCAAAGTACTTTCATTTTATGCCAAAGTCCTGTGTTTTAACCCCAAAGTACTACATAATACAAGTAAGTTCTTTTTAAAAGAGATCCATTACTTTTATAAAAGTCACCCGACAACCCGTAGACAGAAGATTGTAATGCACCAACCCACATTCCCTTTTCAAAATCAAGTAACAACATTCTTTTCCTAAGTTCCATTATGCCTAGTTTCCAATTACTCAAGGTTCTCTATTTTCAAATGGTTTCATGTAGCTTCCTCAAACTTAATCACTGATTCCTTTTTGTGAACAATTGAGTAATATATATCTCACGCTGAGTGTGTTATTCTTTTTGTTTACAACATTCTTGTATTACAAAGAATACCATGATCTAGAAAATGTATATCATTTTGTCTCATCTTATTTCTATGCAGTAATGAGGTTTCTAATGTGTTTTAATACAATTCATCATTATTCAATACATTTTCCTTTATTAACGCCATGAAGTTGTCCTGTCGATACACATTCGATCATCTAAATCGGGGCAGAAGAAACATTATCCCTTTAAATAAAACCAAGTACTTCATTACTCACTTAATTAGAGGTTTCAGCACAAACATTCACATTAAAACAAATAAGTTAAGTCTTCTTATCTTATAAGATCAAGTCTCTTAACTTCTAAACATCAAGAAACCATTTTCTTTACCTCTCTCAAGACATTATACCTAACTCCCATAAAGCTAAAAGTATAACTTCTTTAAAACCTTTTAAAACCAAGTGTTACTCTTCCAAAACGCATTTATAGAATCTTTAAAATACATCAAGTTCTTTATTATAACTAGCCGCTATAATTCACACTGGGCTTACTTTTTTAAAACCACAAAGTATTTTCTTACCTACATAAAGTCATGTTATAATTCAACTTCCCATAAAGCCGTTATAACACTCTTATGTTTTAAGAACAATCAAACACGCTAATCAACACGCATCGTCATCGCACTACATAGTTCACACATATCATGTGCTAGAAGAGACAGGAGAGGTTCACATACCTCGCGACGATCGGTCGACTCAATAGCAAAACGCTTCCAAGTACTTCCCAAACCACGGCCACTTTAAGCCTAAGCTGCCGGGATCACTCCACACGAGTACTTCAACCTATAAGCCGGCCACAAGTGCGCTTATTAACATCTAGATCTCAACGCTCCATAATCTACGTAGTACCCAATTCTGGCAAAGATTAATCCCCGCAATAACAGAAATCTCCTCTCTATCGGTGTCAGGCTACCAAGCCAACTGCAGTGGGGTTTTACATCGCCTAACCGACGCCAGCATACAATTCCTACTACACAAGAATGCCATACAAGTCTATCAGAATAAGAATGTTGTAAACAAGAATAACCTACACTTCACGCTGGAGACATATATTACTCAATTGTTCTAAAAAGGAATCAAGTGATTAAGTTTGGGGAACTATGAAACCATTTGAAAATGAGAATCCTGAAAAATTGAAAACTAGTGCAAATCGAACTTAGGAAAAGAATGTTGTTACATTATAACACGCCTCTAAGCACGATCTCGCAGGGGAGAAGAATGGAAACCAACCCTAAATAAATCCTATAGCTCTCCTCGATTATTGGTGTGGTGCACAACACACCGAGTAATCAAGACTTCCACTAGATACGGGTTCTGTATGACACTTTCCGAGGATTAATCGCCTGATACTAATTTTTGTCACGACCAACCTGCTCCTGCGGATCGTGCCTTACCCCGCACCCAAGTAGACATACATCGAGTAATCATTTGAATATAAAACAAGATATGAAAATAACATGACGGTTGTGAAACAGCTTATTCTGAGAAACGTTGGCTTTTCTCAGAGATATATATATAAAAACTTAAACTGAACAAGCATATCCTTTTACAAACTCGCTTTCACAACAAAGATTTTACATACACAGCACTTCTAAGAATGATATGATAACAATGGGCGGACAAGCTCCCGCCTATACCCCTGAATGTAAGTACTCTACAACGATAGGGACTATAACATCGATAAGTTTCCGAGAAACGGAAGTTTCCCAAACGCGAATCGCTGTCCCCTCCATGAAGCGAGGATCAACAAATCGCGTAGACTTACACGCGCAATTGATGTAACGCACTCCCCCAAAGGAGGTCAAGCATACCGTGTACCAAGTATGTGAAATCGTAAAATATCAGAAATGAAATCATAGTAGTCTATATAAAGTTAGTGAGACATGCATGATGACCAAACTACACACAATAAATAAGGCAACATGTCAAGTCGTGAGTCACGCTATTTAGCCAACAATACAATTTCCTATCCAAATTGGACTTATACGCTTAAAACGGAACAAGTATCACATACTTCAAAACTTCTTCTGTCCCTTAACTTTAATAAAACATTGTGACATCCTTAATACTTTCAAAAGCAAGTTGAGTTAATATCCTAACTCAACCCTAATTTGGCTATTCATAAACTAGTAAATGATATCAAGGTGTTGTAACGCTTCACTGCACTACATAATGCAGTAACCGGGTCATGCTCAAAAGATAGGAAAAGTTCTACATGTAGAGTAAATCACACAACTACCTCTTAACTTCTAAGAGTATGAAATACGAAATGATACCACAGTGTATATTCCATACATAGAATCATGCCAAAGGAAGCGAAGAGGTTCACATACCCGCATTTATTTGATTATCGACAAGTAGCAAAATGCTCCAAAGTACTTTCAACCTTGATACTATATCATCCTTCAAGTACAGTGATACGCTATACTTAGTACTCTCCAACCTATAATGGTCACAATACGCCCATTAACCTCTCACTTCAAAACGTGAGAATACGCCCTAAGTGCCAAGTCACTAAATTCTACGAAAATCTGACAAAGACCTCTCCTCTTGTTTCACTTGACTTTGCCACCTTTTCATGCGCCAATACACAACCAAACACGCTGCCACATTTAA
The DNA here is from genome assembly GCA_029844215.1 of Przewalskia tangutica. Classification (NCBI taxonomy): domain Eukaryota; kingdom Viridiplantae; phylum Streptophyta; class Magnoliopsida; order Solanales; family Solanaceae; genus Przewalskia; species Przewalskia tangutica. Next base: position 169,955 of record JAQGDG010000357.1, read on the forward strand.
GGACCAATCAATGCAATTAACACAGGGATTACACGCCTACTCAGACGCAGGTAAATCCGCCCACAATAGATATCAAACTAATACAAACTATATGTCCAATTCGCCACATTGAGTACCATAACACCAATTCTTATCCAATTTCCATTTCAATCTGTTGTTAGTATAACATGATATCAAGTCGCAAATCGATTATAACTACTATAATCTTCAAGTAAGTAATCATGCGACAATTTAATAAACGACCAATTAGTAATCCAACTTCGTTGGCTTACATTACATTCTGATTTTAAGGCCACAAGCAATCCATAATACTTATAAACTTCAACACATATACTTCATGCTAGCAACATGTAAAGTTAACAACAATATAAATAACTTGTAACACTTTTAAGTGACAAGATTATACCTTAACGAATCTTAATCCAACTCCAACCAAGTCGCTTCCTTAGCAACTTAGAGCCTCTTCAAGACACCTCAATCGCGCTTGCCACTGAGACCCTTAGAACAATACTACAACAACTTTCCTTTCAAATCTTCCAATCCAAAAACCTAGAAAGCAACTAGGTTTTCACTTCTCATGCATCATCCCGAAAAACTATCTTTTCCGAGATTTTTCATTGAGATACACTTACACAATACCCTCAGCTTAACCTGGTTTAAAGCTGCTGGAGCTTAATGGACAAATACAAACAAATTTTTTTCTTTTCAACGGACATGAACCCTGAGAGCTTCTTAGCTTCGTTTCATCCAATTTCTTGTGGTAATTTTACAAGTTGCCAGGAACTAGTCTCACTACTAGTAGTATTATATAGCAAGTACTTGGAATGTCAGATGCAATCCAAATGTGGGTGGTTTGATGATCTTCTCATTAAATATCAAGCCTCGCTGGTCCTTGACCAAGTCAACTTTCTCAAGCTCGTTTCGTTGCAAAGATTGTTTTTCCAACAAGCGGTCAAATGACCATGTGGCCCATGGAAATTTTCATCCAAAACACTCACTAGTGGTGACACGCGTCGCCTCCCATTCGCCACAATATTACGCTTTTGCCCACAATTTCATAATTCGATAATTTTTTACAAGTCTCAAATCTTAACACCGAAGTTCTTACGCACGCTACTAAAATACGTCCCTTTAAATGACTTGCGTAATATTCTTCCCCTTAGAAACATTCACCCCCGAATGTTCTTTCGAGTCAAACTTATAATTAGCTACGATACGCTTCCTTTTCATAACCCCGACATACCAACAATGCCACATGGCTCCTAATACCTCTCGTGACTACGCATACATCTGTCTCATCATAAGCCCAAAAAGTGATTATCTGCATTTCTGATCAACTCCTTCTAACTTATACACGCCTCCTGGGTTATAATCGTTGCTCATGACACTTAAACATACCACAACTACTATCATGCATACAAGTTTTTAAAGGGCCAAAGACATACCTGAATCATATAAAGTGCTTCAAAGCGATCATGCTAATATCGGGAACTTCCACCACGACTCTCTCGTCACGCACTTCGCATAAACATCCTCGTTTAGCTATGGACTAGCGCGTAAGAACCCGCAACTAATCCAAAGAGGATCGCGCTTATCCCACTAAAAGGCACCTCTGGCCTGATCTGGGGCCTTCTCACGAACGCCCTCATTCGCCGCAAGATAATGTTCGCCGAGGCAGCACGACACTCCCCAAAATGAAATCGATTGGCGCCATAACACTACACCCTGCAAGGTGGCTACTCGCTACTATTCTGACATCTGTGAACAGGAACTCGTATTCCGAGCCCCGACTCGCTTCCCGAATGGATCTCCCGCCGATCAAACCTCCGGTACTGTAAGACTCCGTGAAGCCGAGCACTCGTACGTCTAATGACAGTAGATCTAGTTCATTGCTGAGGCAGTCCGCTCGAAAGTTACCCCGCTGAACCCTGCCCCGCCTTTTTCAATGGCCCGAGTCTAGCCGAATTTCTCTCTCTCTCGCCCCTCATCCTCAAGCAAGCATAAGCTGCAGATCCCCGGGCAATGTCTCATACGTGTCAAGAGCCTACTCCTGTGCACACGCAAGTGAATCATATAATGGTCTAGCCCCATCACATACCCGGGTGCCAACTCCCGTCCCGCCATTTTAGCTACACAGAAAGATACCGCCAACGAGTCAAATCCTGTGTCAGTAATTCCTCACGGATGTCTCTCCCATTCTCGCATTTCGTAATGACAAAAGTTAACCTATCAACACTGCGTCTCTCATTTCGGTGAGGCAAAAGGATCAAGAAAGTGGCTCTGTGAACTCATCCTGTAAACCACGATCGCACCCACACCTCTCGACGCACTCCCAAGACTCAAAATCGCTTCAATTTAATATCGCGTAATCCTGCAAGAATAGCGATAACACAACCGACTTGCCGCTCCAGCTCCTCCTAAGCACCGCATAGTCCGGCCAGAATGTGCTTAATCGAACTCTCGGCGATCATCTCTCGCATTCGAACCATACAAACTCTGCAAAAGACTACAACCCGTAAAATCTCAACCCTCAAACTGCTTGTCGTACGGTAGGTTAGCTACTCGCCTCCCGTCAAGGCCGCCTCTACCATCACATGCTAGTCATAAAATCCGGTCCGCTTCCATAATCTTCTAAACTCGCTCGGCCAGCGGGATCGAGGCTCGGGCACTCGAATCCTCGAGCTATCCGCTGCCGCCTTCTAATACCACCGCATGGCCGAAGTTCAACACCGATCCGGGCCTACTACCTTCGTAAGGCATATCAGACCGAAACCCGCAACCCCTCAGATCATTAGCACCTCGCATCGCTTTCTTGCCCTTCTGGCCCTCTAAGCCGCCTGGAGGTACAATCAAGTCGCATGGCAAGGGCCAACAGGATCTAACCGACAGGACAAATCTCCTATCGCACGCATCTCAAAGCAGTAAGCAATCGGAAACTAATCCTAAATGTCCTCGCAGCCTCCTAGGGATTATGCATGCGGCGTACAACACACCGAGCAATCAAGACTTCTACTGTAGACACGGTCCGCAGACACTTTCCGAGGATTAACTGCTCGATAAACATTTTTGTCACGCACTCCGACTGGAGCTAAACACTGATCGTGCCCTCACCCGTACACTCATTAGCGTATACATCGTAGATAATCACTAACATACATTGAAACTTATAAATAAATCATCAAAGATAAAATCAACAAAGTTAGCCGAGCAAGGCTACATTCCTCGACATATAATATACAAACCAAGCTAAATGCTCATTTTGCTTTACAAACTCGACTCCACAATACGTGATTACAGCACTTTCTCAAGAGTTTTAACATAATAATCGTGGTGGGCGGACAAAGCATTCCCGCCATACTCTTCAATATATATGAATCTACAACCTCGTGGAAAACTGCACTAAGAGATAAGCCTCCGAGCAAACGGAGCTTTTTCCCTGTAATCAACCGAGATCCTAAGCAGCAAGGATCACCAACCTCGGTACTCTAAACTCATGGCAAGATGAACGCAGCTTCGTGCTGGGTCAAGCATATCAGGTACTAAATATGGAACAGTAAATAACGTATAAAGTAAATGTAGATTTTGGCATAATCAGCATAAAAGAATGACAGTGGACAAGTATAAAAGTACATACTCATCCCTCGCTGTCATTACCACTTATGAACTTTTAATCGCACCTTATTATCTTTTCCCATTTCGGTCAATAAAAGTTATAGTCACATTCTTATGCACATTACATTAGGAAAATCATTAAGTTCTATTAATATATAACCTACTTATCTTTCATAACATAATCCTACTCTTTACCAGAGGTACGCCTATACTACCCGCCCAACTGACACGATCAGTCAATATTGTAATATCAAAGCCGCGTCATGGAATCCCCATCACCGCCGATACCTATAAGTGTAAATTATAACCACGTGGACGCGCCTCGCGGCATCCCACCTCACCGCTTGCTACAAGATACATACACAACACATATATATATATACTCCCGCCTGGTGGAATCCTACATCATCGCCGGCCAACCATAAGTGTAAAATAGTAGTTCACGTGATTTACGACCCGCGGCATCCTTACCTCATTGCTGCACAGCAGACATTATGACATTAATATATATATATATATATATATATATATATATAACGTTGTCGCATGCTCCCGGATCCACATCAGTAGCAAGCATGGCTATAACGCGTACTCTGCAGATCCTCATCGTAGCGCAGGAAAGCGCAGTTCACGAGCCTAATTTCTACGTGGAGTGTAAATATAACACTGGTCAGTATGCCCTAATCCCACATCGTATAAGCAATGCACTCACGGGAGTAATGAACACGCCGCGCACTCTAACCTCGGTGATCCTCGGGCCGCATGCCCCAGATCCTCATCAGTATAAGCATGGACAAGATCAACTGGCATGAATCAGCATACCTGCGGAATCCCCGTCACACGCTTCAGCACGCCCAATAATGTAAATGTCTCTGGCATCTAACCCGGTGATCCCGGTCACACGCCTGTAAATCCTCATCGATAAGTAATGGCCAAGATCAATTAAGCAATGGAAGCATACCCGCGGAAACCTCGTCACACGCTGCAGACGCCCAATAAAATGCGTCCGGCATCTCCACCCGCATCTCCGGTCACATGCCCCTAATCCCACATCGAGCAAGCATGTCCAAAGGATCAACACCACATTAAGCATACCCGTGGAATCCCAACATCATCAGTCGGTGCGCCCAAGTAAACTTATAAACAAGACAATACGTCTTCTCCAACCGAGAGTCACGTACTAACGCACATATAAATACTTGCACCTTAAAGCTATCACAAGCAAATACGTTGCAAAGTTCATTAAATCCTTTAGACTTCCATTTTTATAAACTCATGACACTTTCGCTTTACACATACTAAAATCCGAACTTAATCCCCAAGTACT
>JAQGDG010000358.1:55000-62500 GCA_029844215.1 Przewalskia tangutica
TAGCAGGCTGAGGTCTCGTTCGTTAACGGAATTAACCAGACAAATCGCTCCACCAACTAAGAACGGCCATGCACCACCACCCATAGAATCAAGAAAGAGCTCTCAGTCATGCACCACCACCCATAGAATCAAGAAAGAGCTCTCAGTCTCTCGAATTCTCTCTGTTCTCTCTCCTGAAATTCCTAAGGCAAATCAAAGTCCAAGAGTGAAGCTCTTGCTTAGATTAATTTCTAAGTGCTTTGATTCCTTCCTGGTTGCATTTCACGGAGGATTAACACTTTATTTGTCCATTGGATTTCGCTGAACACTGTTCCCTACTGTTCATGATTTGGATTTATTCGGAAAGCTGTTTTGAATTTGATAGCATTTACTGTTCTTAAATGCTTACTGTTCGTCCGACTTGACTCCCGACAAGCTTTTGGACGTGTCAACGGGAGTGTTATTTTGATTAAAGGGGTTACTTTACTCCACGCTCTGACTCACTGCTCTCACTTCAGACGTTCTTATCTTTTTCTTATTGTCACTTCTTCATCCGCTTCCTTCTTGGTGACGACGACTAGGGTTCCCTCCCCTTCTGGGGGTTTCTGTTGTTGCTAAGTGCTCCGGGGAACACTCCATAGCCTGTCTTCTTCGCTGCTCCCTCCTCTGCATTATTAGATCCATTTTGTGGGGATTTGAAGTCCCCTGTTGCTGCCTTGCTGGTTAGAATACGTTGTGTTTGGGCTTGAGACAGACGCTCTGGAGGCTCCTCTTTTCGACTTGGGCTGTCTTTAGATCTACTACAGGTGTCTTCGTTCCTTAATACTTCTTTCCTTTGTCGTTATTTAAGATTTGCCTTCGTTTTCCCATTGTTATTATTAGTGTTAGTTCTTATAGGCTGGTTTAGTTCTGTGCTTCCCTTCTATTCTGCATGTGTCATACCTGTTCGTGTGTTCTTGGTTCTTCTCTTCTAACATATTCTCGTTTCTCGGACTGACTGTCTGTGTTTCACCATTTTTCTGTTCTGTTAACTACTGTTCTTCGTAGTTACTGTCTACTTGTTAAGTGCTCATAGTCAACTTAGGCGTCATTACTGATTTCAATGTTTCCTGTTCTCTTTGTGTTTGTCTAGTGTTCTTAGTGCTATCTAGTGTACTTGTATTTTCGTCTGTTCGTAGTATTATCTGGGTTCTCTCTTGTTGTTATTATTGTTCATCTGCATGTTATTAACGTCGGTTGGTCTTGTTCATTTGATCCTGCTATTGTTCGTCCTTGATATTAGTGCTCTTCATTTACTTGTTCGTTCTTAGTGGCTTTCTAGTGGTCTTAGTATTATCTAGTGTTCTTAGTACCGTGCTATTCTTGTGTTTCCGGTTCTCAGTGTCTATCTCGTTCTTACCTGGGCCCTTAGTGTTCTTATTTGTTATTTTGCCTACTATCGTCTGTTGTTCTTGTTCGTCTTATCATCTTATTGTTCTTATGCATGTTCGTCTTATCTTGTTATTGTTCATATGCATGTCCTTATTTCTGTGTTCTTAAATGTTCTTAGTGATTTTCTGTGACTTCGGATTTCTTAGTGTTAATTAGAGCTCTTAGATCTGTCCATTGTTCTTGTCTCTGTGTCTAGCTCCTGTTTTAGACGCTAATCACTCACATCACATATCTGTTCTTACATGCAAGCTGTGCTCTTACTGTTATTCATATTGTTCTTCGTTGATTTCTTGTTTGATCTGTTTTAATACATATCTGTTTTATCATTGTGTTCACTCTTTGTCTTTTTGAATTATTGCGTTTTGTACACGCTTTGCTCTGTCCAAGGATCGCAGACCGCGCTTATATTAATTGCCGCCATCAGTAGCTCGCATGCCGTCACCGTCCGCTCGCTCGACAACTGTCCTATTACCTAACGTGTACTGCTCTCTTGCATTTTATTACTTGCCATGGTACACGTTTGCTAAGCCCGATGTCTGCGCCCCTAATTTTAGCTGTCCCCTGCCACTGTGTGATGTGACAGACTGACTTTGTTGTGTTTTGCCTTACTGAACATTGTCCTTTGACTGTTATCGTTTACTATATTTTATTGATTTTTAGGACAGGTATTATAATATAGTTAACTTATCCATTTATTTTATTGCCTTGTTTTTATTTTAGTTTTATCTTATTGTAATTTTATTTTAGTTTCACTAGGTCTATAGGGTACTGTCACTCCTCATTTAATTACAGGTAAAGGACCACGAGCAGTGCACATCACCGGAACTTGGCTTGACGAGGAAAATCCTGCTGTGAGGGTAGGCTGTGGTTACACAGGCCTACTTGAAGTGTTCACGGGTATCCGTTCGAACCAACGGGGGCGCGCTTCAAGAGGTAACTATTGTCCCTAACAAGCTACTTGCAACTGCTTTTAATTAAGTATTTAATTACCATTTCATGCTTGCTAGGCAAAATTAGGACTCGATAGGCAAAATTAGGACGCTGCAAACTCTGTGTGATTCAATTGTATGGTTTATTGTTTATTTATGCATCCTGTCCGTAGTTCCTTGTACTCTATTCATTCAAGCCAGGCCTGTCTGGTTATTTTTAATTTGTAATTTCTGCATTTTTTTAATTTTCAATTCAAACCAGGCCTGTCTGGTAGTTCGTATTAATTTCGTATTTTCAATCCAGGCCTGTCTGGTTGCTTGTCTTTGTAATTTCCTAATTTTCTTTTTAGCTTTTTTTCACCTGTTTTTTCAATTTCCTGTATCTGCTTTAACTGTTAATGGCTAAAAAGAAGCGCACGGTTTTCTCGACGCTGCCCATCTCTATGGGTCAGGCGTCTTTCAGTGCTGATCCGAACGGGGTCCTTCCGGTTCTTCATGCCCCTTCGGTTTTGGGTCCTCCTCCTCAAACCGCCTTAGCTCAGGCTGCCCTTGTGCAGTCAGAGCCTGCTCTTTCTCTAAGGCCTGGTTATATTCGGGGAGTTCCAAACCCTTCTGTATCTACTTATATTCAGGGTGTATCAGACCCCTCCTCTTCCACTGCGGCCTCTTGCTCCCTTGGCTCAGAGGATTCTCTCTCCTCTGACGATAGGGACATCTCTTTTGCCGTAGTTCAGCCTGAGGATCTGTGTTGCCCCGAAAATGATATATCTGCTATTAAGGACAAGCCTTCTAAAATCCCGAGCATCCCTGACCCTAAGGCTGCTTGGGAGAAAATGGTTAAAGGTAACAGGGATGCCAATAACGGCACTAAGCTCCACTTTATTGATGAACCTCTGCATGACGGTCCGATTGTCTTCAATGATGAGGACTTTGATGATATCCAAAACACTTGGGGTCACCTCTTGGTAGGATATTTTGCTGGTAAATACCCGGGCGGGCCCGCACTGCAAAGATTGTGTCGTTCCTGGGGGGTCAAATACCGTTTTAATGTCCATAGTAGTGGTTGGATCCTCTTTACCTTTGATAGTAATGAAGACAAAATCAAGGTGATCAGCAAGGGCCCTCACTTTGTCTTTGGCACGGCCCTCTTACTTAAGGACATCCCTAAATGCTTCACCTTTGATACCCAAGAAATATGTGTTGTTCCCCTATGGGTACGACTTCCCTCCCTGCCTCTTGAACTTTGGAACTCTTCAGCTATGAGCAGAATTCTCTCTCGTGTTGGAAAACCTGTAGCGACTGATCTTCTCACTCGCAAAAGAAGCCAAATCTCTTACGCCCGAGCCTTGGTCGAAGTGGATATTTCTAAGGATCCAGTCCATGAAATCAGGCTCGACATTGGTAAAAATTTGCCTTTTACCCAGAAGATTATTTATGAACAGTACCCCAACTTCTGTATAAAATGTAGAAGAGTGGGGCACACGGACTCTGAATGTGAGGCGCATTCTGCCTCCACAAAAAAGCGGGTCGATGGCAAAGGCCCTGCCTCTGGTAATGGAGATGCTAGGCAGATTCTGGCAGACCAAGCTGTTCACACTTACATCACCACTCCCCCCTCTTCACCTCGTCTAAGAGTCCCTCATCCTTTAGGAAAGCAGCCTATGGGTTCCAACGCCGTGGTCTGTATTGATGGTTATTTGGGTGTTCCTATTACTCTTGGGGGCCAGCCTACTGGGGCCCAAACCAAGGTTGGTACAGGGGGGCCTATTGCACCAGTTGGGGGCCAGCCTTCCGGGGGCCAAACCGAGGCTGGTGCAGGGGGGGTTCTTGATTCACATGGGGGCCAGTCTACTGGGGTACAAACCGAGGCTGGCACAGGTAGTGATATTTCGGTTGTGCATGGTGACCAATGTTCAGGATTGGTGGCTGTTTCGGAGTCTTCTGATAAGTCTTATGGGGGTGGTGGTTCGTCTGGTAGGCCTTTGGTTGAAAGGTCGTGTCTGGATATGGCCTTCGCCCAAACTACTTCTATAGCCCCATCTGTTGATGCTCTCAGGCTTCCTTCCGCATTAGTCCAGAATGATGGGTTCACTCTGGTTGGTAAAAATGGTAAGGCAGTTTTCAATGCGAAGGGTCCTGCCATCCCTCTCAGTAAGGCCTTGGGAAACGCGCTTGGGAAAACAGGTAAAGGCAAGAAGAACAATAAGGAACTCATAGATGCGCCAAAGGGCCCTAAGCCTGTAGGTCTATCGAAATGATTATTGCCTCATGGAATATTAGGGGTCTCAATAGCCCCTCTAAAAAGGACGGGATTTGTGATCTCGTCCAAAATGAGAACATTGATATTATTGGTGTTTTAGAATCTAAGTATAATTCTTCTAAGCTGCAAAGCTTTATGAACTATGGGAAATTTCGTGGCTGGGAGTGTACTCATAATTTTGATTTTCACATGGGTGGCAGAATCTTCATCCTATGGAATCCGAATAAAGTCACTCTCCAGCCCATTGATCTTCTTTCACAAGCTATTCACTGCTTTGTTACATGCAGGATTTCCTCTAAATCCTTTCATGTCTCGTTTATTTATGGCCTTCACTCTATCACTGATCGACGTCCGCTGTGGTCTTCTATTCGGAGCTGCGGTCTTTCTATTGATACCCCGTGGCTGATTCTGGGTGATTTCAATACCGTTATGAAATCAGATGAGAGACTAAATATGGCCCGTATTACCAATTATGATATTAAAGACATCTCTGAGTGCTGCAACGGTGTTGGTTTATCGGACCTTCCCTCTTCCGGTTGTAACTTCACCTATTTCGTCACGGGGAAAATGAGTAAACTGGACAGGGCTATGGTTAATGCTAATTGGCTTAATGACGGCTGGCTGGGCCATGCCAAGTTCTTATTGCCTGGAACGTGTTCGGATCATTCGCCTTGTGTTGTCTCTTTATTTGAGCAAACTAGGCCCCGGAACAGACCTTTCAGATTTTTCAACATGTGGGCTGCACATCATGATTTTGGTAGTATTGTCAACGATGCTTGGTCCAGCAACTGCTGGGGTACCGCGCAGTATATACTCTGCCGCAAACAGTCCGGCCTCAAAAGTCTACTCAGGCGACTGAATGATAATAATTACTCTCATATATCCTCTAGAGTTAAGAGGGCTAAGGCTGATTTGGCTGAGGTGCAGGCCCTTGGTCAGACCTATCCCAATGACCGCAATAACCAGGACCTGATTGTCAACCTTAGGCATAAGGCTATCCAGCTCGTTGAGGCTGAAAGGAGTTTCATGAGGCAGCTCTCCAAGTGTAATCACCTTAAGAATGCTGACCGATGTACCAAGTTCTTTCACTCCATGGTCAAGCGGAACAAAGCCAGGAACTTCATTGCCTCTATCAATAAACGTGATGGCTCTCTCACTAACTCCATTGACCAAGTCGCTAATGAATTTCTTTCTTATTTTCAGGATCTTCTAGGTACAGCAGGTACCTGCAGCCCTCTGGACCCCACTGTTATCTCTTCTGGTCCGTGTATCACGCATGACCAAGGGGAGGACCTGATCAGACCCATCACTGATGCGGATATTAAACATGCTCTATTCAATATGGGGGATGATAAGGCCCCAGGCCCAGATGGTTATACCTCCTGTTTTTACAAGAAATCATGGGGTATTGTTGGTAAGGATTTTTGCGATGCTGTCAAAGAATTCTTTAGTTCGGGACAGCTCCTCAGACAAGTAAACCACACGATTATTGCTCTGGTCCCTAAAACAACGCACTGCAATACTGTTGGTGATTATAGACCGATTTCATGCTGCAATATTATCTATAAGGTTATCACTAAAATCATCGCCTCTAGGATTGATTCAGTTCTGCCCTCTATTATTGACCATGCGCAATCTGCCTTCGTCCAAGGGAGGAGTATGGTCGAAAATATCCATCTTGCCCAAGAGTTTTTACGCAGCTATTGCCGCAAGAGGGTTTCCCCTCGGTGTATACTGAAGGTTGACCTTACCAAGGCTTTTGATTCTGTCGATTGGGGTTTCATGCGGGCTATTTTGATCGAGCTTAAATTCCCACATGGCTGGGTGAACTTGATTATGGAATGTATTTCTACTGCATCTTACTCCGTGTCTATTAATGGCAGCATCTATGGTCATTTCAATGGTAAAAAGGGGCTCCGCCAGGGTGACCCAATCTCGCCGTCCCTCTTTGTCATTTGCCTGGAGTACTTCTCTAGGCTTATTAAGAAATACACTATTGAAAGGGAGTTTAATTATCATCCGAAATGTGGTAATCTTCGGATTACTCATTTGGCCTTCGCGGATGATCTATTACTCCTTTCTAGGGGTGATTCGCACTCCGTTCAGATTATTATGTATTGCCTACAAGAGTTCGGTTATTGTTCGGGGCTCAACTCGAATTCTCTCAAGTCTAACCTTTATGCTGCTGGGATTCCTGATTATGTGCTGGATGACATTAAACACATCACTAACTTCCAGATTGGTTCTTTGCCTTTTCGTTACTTGGGCATTCCTCTTGATGCTAAAAACTTGAGGGTCATTCACTATGATCCATTTATTGACAAAGTGGCCTCTTATATCAGTGCGTGGAACAGAGCTACTCTATCTTATGCGGGCAGAATGGAGCTTATCAAGTCTGTCCTGCAAGGCGTGGATTGTTTCTGGCTTTCTATCATGCCCGTTCCGCCATCACAAGATAAGATTACTAGTCTTTGTAGGGCGTTCCTATGGAGATCGGATCACCCCCCTATATCTTGGAAACAATGCTGTCTACCGAAATCTGAAGGGGGCCTTGGCTTTAGAAACATTCGTGCCTGGAACCTTTGTTTGCTCACTAAAACTCTTTGGGATATTCACCAGAAAAAGGATTCCCTTTGGGTTCGCTGGATTCATCATAAGTACCTTGCTAATTCTGATTTTTGGACATGGGAAGCGTCCAAAGCGGACTCTTCTCTCATTAAGAGGCTGGTTTCTATTCGTAATCAAATTGTACTCCGTGTTGGGACCCATGCCGGTGCTCTCAATACCATTTCTTCTTGGCACAACTATTCAGGTGCAGGCGGAATCCAGGATGTTTATGATTTCTTCAGACCACAGGGCAATCCGGTTGCATGGACACGTGATGTGTGGAACCCTTGCATT
>JAQGDG010000358.1:65000-75000 GCA_029844215.1 Przewalskia tangutica
CTAACCGCACACGCCGAACACCACTCACGCGCCTTACGTACAAATGCAACATCCTCGCGCGCCGAACACCGGACCCGACGCCCGACATCGTATGCCGAGCGCCGCTAATGCCGACAAGCTGAAGTCGAGCAAGTCCCGCTAGACACGATAGATAACCCGCAGCCCGCCTCGGGGTAGAGAAGAAGGCACTCGACCGCCGGCCGCATCGGACGCCGACGGTCGTTTGGCGAGCTCGCGGCGCCGGCGCCAGAGCTTGCCACGAGGAGCAGCGTTTAGAACTCACCGCGACGACACGAAAGCGCCGCTTGTCTCGCCAATAATCCGCCACGATCGACCACGCCGCTTCCAGCCGGCGAGTCGCCGCCGCCGGCGCTGAGGACGCCGATAGCGTAGCATGGGACGAGCCCATGCGCGCTACAAGTGTGCCCCTACTATGCGCCAAGACATGACCACCAAAACGAAGTCGCCTCAAGTGCCTTCAACACCTCTACCCTTATATATGCTTTAAAAAAATCCAAGTGACAGACCGCATACGTTTATGCCGTAGAATCATAATGGGCGCTCAGGTGCCAACATGCACCGAAAGGGAACCGATTCGCTCATAAATGACTTAGAAGCGCAAGGCAACATTTTTATATAAAAACTAATGGGATCACTCATTGGTCAAAACGCTCATAATAGACTACGACTATTTGGTTCATGTCTCAAGTTCTTTCATTGGCGACGTGGACCTAAAACCTCATTTTTCATATTATACAGTCTTTGATTGTGAATGTATGCTTAACAAGTCAAGCACGAGCATGTTCACTTTGCATGTCGCCTATGTCGCCCATTTCGCCCCGCCTGCCTATTTTCGCTGGCCGCCCATGTCACGCCGGCCACGGCCGCCGACGCTGGTCGGCGTCGCCGCCTATGTCGCCCCATTTTGATATGTCGACGCCGCCTATGTTGCTGCCCGCTCGCCTATGCCTACGCCGCCGTCCATTTTGGCCTAGCACGCCGCTTATGTCGCCAGACGCCGAGCTCGCCTGGCCGCCTATTTTCGCCGCCGCCCATTTTGGCCTAGGACGCCGCCTATGTCGCTGCCCGCCGCCTAAGTCGCCAGACGCTTGGCCTATGTCGCTGCCCGCTTATGTCGCCGCACGCTTGGCCTATGTCGCCGCAAGTTTGCCGCCGGGCCGCCTATGTCGCCGCACGCTTGGCCATGTCGTCGCCGCCTATGTCGCCCATTTTGGCTATGTCGACGCCGCCTATGTTGCCGCCCGTAGGCCTGTTGTTGCCCGTCGGCCCATTTTGGCCTAGCACGCCCGCTTATGTCGCCGCGACGCCGAGCTCGCCTGCCGGCCTATTTTCGCGCTGCCGCCCATTTTGGCCTAGCACGCCGCCATGTCGCCGCCGCCGCTGGGCCACGGCGTCGCCGCGACGCTTGGCCTATGTCGCCGCCTATGTCGCCCCATTTTGGCTATGTCGACGCCGCCTATGTTGCCTTCGCCGGCCTATGTTGTTGCTCGCGGCCCATTTTGGCCTAGCACGCCGACCTATGTCGCCAGACGCCGAGCTCGCCTGGCCGCCTATTTTCGCCGCTGCCGCCCATTTTGGCCTAGACGCCGCCTATGTCGCCGCTCGCCGGCCTAAGTCGCGACGCTTGGCCTATGTCGCTCGCCGCCTATGTCGCCGCACGCTTGGCCTATGTCGCCGCAAGTCGGCGCCGCCGGGCCGTCGCGTCGCGCACGCTTGGCCTATGTCGCCGCCTATGTCGCCCATTTTGGCTATGTCGACGCCGCCTATGTTGCCGCCGCCGCTATGTTGTTGCCCGCCGGTCCATTTTGGCCTAGCACGCCGACCATGTCGCCGCGACGCCGAGCTCGCCTGGCCGCCTATTTTCGCTGCCGCCCATTTTGGCCTAGGACGCCGCCTATGTCGCCGCCGCTCGCCGCCAGACGCTTTGTCGCCGCCGCTTCGCTGCCATGTCGCCGCTGCACGCTTGGCCTATGTCGCCGCAAGTCGGCGCCGCTGGGCCGCCATGTCGCCGCCGGGCCTATGTCGCCGCACGCTTGGCGTCGTCGCCTATGTCGCCCATTTTGGCTATGTCGCCGCCGGCCTATGTTGCCCGCCGCCTATGTTGTTGTCCGTCGGTCCATTTTGGCCTAGCACGCCGCCTATGTCGCCGCGACGCTTGGCTTGCCCGTCGCCTAATTTCAGCAAGGCTTACCATTTTGTCCTAGACGCCGCCATGTCGCCGCGACGCTTGGCTTGCCCGCCGCCTATTTTCAAGGCCGCTCATTTTGGCCTAGGACGCCATGTCGCCGCGACGCTTGGCTTGCCCGCCGCCTAATTTCAGCCGCTGGCCGCTTTGGCCTAGGACGCCGCCTATGTCGCCAGACGCTTGGCTTGCCCGTCGCCTATTTTCAGCTGCCGCTCATTTTGGCCTAGGACGCCGACCATGTCGCCGCGACGCTTGGCTTGCCCGCCGGCCTATTTTCAGCTGCCGCTCATTTTGGCCTAAGACGCCGCCTATGTCGCTGCCCGCTGCCTATGTCGCCGCACGCTTGGCTAGACGCTACCATTTTGCCTATGTCGACGCCGCCTACGCACGCTTCGTCGCTGCCATGCCCGGTCCATTTTGGCCTAGGACGTGTATAGATCCGAACACTTAGCTGCGTATCTCAATGAAGCAACAACTAAACCTCTATTCGAAAGAGCTAGAAATGGAATGGACGGGAGGAGGACGACCTGAGCGACAAAGCGGTCGACCACGATCGTGGCAAAGAAGGCCACTCGCCGCTTACAATACCCCGCCGCACAGATGGTCGCCCGCAGCGATTCTACCCGCCGATGGAAATTGTACTTCAAGGCGCCGCCGCGACTCTTCCGCACGCGCGATTTAGCCAACGACACGCGTCCTCGGGGCCAGAGGCCTCATCGCTGGTCGGCAAGCTGACGGCGGCGACGTCGCTTCTAGCCCTGATTCGACTTAGAGGCGCTCACCATAATCCAAAGACATCAGAGCTTCACATCGCTTTTCAACCAAGCCGATGACCAATTGTGCGAATCAACCGCCTCTCGCATTCAGGTTGAATTACTATCATGATAATCGCCATCGCAGGTAAAACTAACCTCGCCTCACGACGGCCTAAACCCACCACGCTCCCTATCGCGGGTGAACAATCCAACACTTGGTGAATTCTGCTTCACAATGATAGGAAGAGCCGACATCGAAGGATCAAAAAGCAACGTCGCTATGAACGCTTGTCTGCCACAAGCCAGTTATCCCTGTGGTAACTTTTCTGACACCTCTAGCTTCAATTCGGCGTCTAAAGGATCGTTAGGCCACGCTTTCACTCGTCAGATGTGACCGGAAATCGTAATCAAACGAGCTTTTACCCTTCGCTCCACACGAGATTGCTCGCTGAGCTCATCTTAGACACCGCGTTATCTTTTAACAGATGTGCCGCCACCAAACTCCCCACCGACAATGTCTTCGCTCGATCGGCTCGCAAAGCAAGCCTGGTCCAAAAAGAGGGGCAAGGCCCCGCTCCGATTCACTAATAAGTAAAATAACGTTAAAAGTAGTGGTATTTCACTTTCGCTTTCTGGCCCCACTTATACTACACCTCTCAAGTCATTTCACAAAGTCGGACTAGAGTCAAGCTCAACAGGTCTTCTTTCCTCACGATTCTCGCCAAGCCCGCTCTCGGTCGTGGTTTCACTGATAGTAGACAGTGACAGTGGGAATCTCGTTAATCCATTCACGCGCCACTAATTAGATGACGAGGCATTTGGCTACCTTAAGAGAGTCATAGTTACTCCCGCCGCTTACCCGCTTGGTTGAATTTCTTCACTTTGACATTCGTGAGCATCGCGTAAATCACATTGCGAAACATCCGCTGGGACCATCGCAATGCTTTGTTTTAATTAAACAATGGATTCCCTTGTCCGCATTTCAGCTTCGAAGTCGTCGCTCGACGCCCGGAAGGCCCCAAGGAACTGCTCACCGTCTTCGCCAAGACGCTGACCCGCTTCGCCATGAAGTTAGCCGAGCAGTCCGACAATGACGGTTCGGATCGACCCCGTGCTCACTTCTCGTGAGCCAACTTTTCCCGGTTACGATCCATTTTGCCGACTTCCTTGCCTACATTGTTCCATCGACTGCAGGTCGCTCACCTCGAGACTGACGCGTTATGAGTACGACCGTGTGGACGTAACTCGGTACTCCGGATTTTCAAGGTCACGGAGCGCACCGACACCACGCGACGGCGGTGCTCTTCCAGCTACCGACCTACCTCTACCGAGCCGCTTCTGGCGGGCAGTCGTTAAACATAAAAGATAACTCTTCCCGAGGCTCCCGCCGACGTCTCCGGACTGCCTAACGCTGCCGCCAACCGCCACATCCTGCTCAGAATTTTAACCCGATTCCTTTGAGTACGCCACAACGCGCTTATCTCACGTGGTTCCCCGACCCTTAGGATCGACTAACCCATGTGCAAGTGCCGCTCACATGGAACCTTTCCTCTTCGCCTTCAAAGTTCTCATTTGAATATTTGCTACTACCAACAAGATCTCAGACCGACGGCCGCCCACGCTCGCGCTTCAAGGTTTGCATGACCGCCGCGCTTCTCCTACTCATCTGGCTCGCACTTGCCCCGACGGCCGGGTGTAGGTCGCGCGCTTAAGCGCCATCCATTTTCGGGGCTAGTTGATTCGGCAGGTGAGTTGTTACACACTCCTTAGCGGATTTCGACTTCCATGACCACCGTCCTGCTGTCTTAATCGACCAACACCCTTTTGTGGATCTAGGTTAGCGCGCAGTTTGTCACCGTGAACCCGCTTCCGGCTCATCCCGCACGCCGCTCGCTACCAAAATGGCCCACTTGGAGCTATTGATTCGGTGGCGCGTCTCAACAAAGCAGCCTCGCCGTCCTACCTATTTAAAGTTTGAGAATAGTCGAGGGCGCCATACGCCTCGAGGCCTCTAATCATTGGCTTTACCCGATAGAACTCGCACGCGTGCTCCAGCTATCCTAAGGTAAACTTCGGAGGGAACCATCTACTAGACGGTTTGATTAGTCTTTCGCCCCTATACCCAAGTCGATTTAACGATTTGCATCGCCAAGATCGCCGCGCCTCCACCAGAGTTTCTCCGCTTCGCCCCGCCAGCATAGTTCACCATCTTTCGTCCCGACAGTATGCTCACACTCAACCCTTCTCGTAAGATCAAGGTCGGTCGGGCGTGCACCCTCGTGGATCCCGCCAATCGCCTTCCTTACGCTTACGGTTTACTTCCGCCCGCTGACTCGCACACATGTCGACTTCTTGGTCCGTGTTTCAAGACGGTCGAATGGGAGCCCACAGTGCCGGTCCGAGCGCCGCAGATGCCGAAGCACGCCGGAGGCGCGCGCTGCCTTCCACAATCGAGGGGACGGCGTTCCGCGGGCGTATCGAGAGCCCGGGCTTTGGCCGCCCCCCCAATCCACGCTGGTCCGCGCCCCGAGTCGATCGGCGGACCGGCTAGTCGCCGTTCCACATCCGACCGGGGCGCATCGCCGGCCCCCATCCGCTTCCCTCCCGACAATTTCAAGCACTCTTTGACTCTCTTTTCAAAGTCCTTTTCATCTTTCACGTCGCAGATTTGTTCGCCATCGGCCTCGCTCAGATTTAGCCTCGACGGAATTCACCGCCTGATTGGGTCAGATTCCCAAACAACCCGACTCAGAGATACCGTGGCGCGACAGGTCCGGCACAACGGGTTTCACCTTTCTCCGCGCTTCTTCCAGGGGACTTGGGCCCGGTCCGCCGCTGAGGACGCTTCTCCAGACTACAATTCGGACGACGGAGCCGCCCGATTCTAAGGCTGGGCTGTTCCCGGTTCGCTCGCCGTTACTAGGGGAATCCTTGTAAGTTTCTTTTCCTCCGCTTATTGATATGCTTAAACTCAGCGGGTAGTCCCGCCTGACCTGGGGTCGCGGTCGGAGCGCGCGAGCGCGCAAAGAGGGTCCGGGAGTCCGAACGCGCGACGGGCCGCGGCACTACGAGAGCTGGGTCACAACCACCACATGCCGCGACGTCCGTCGACGTGGACTCGCATTTAGGCCAGCCGCGAGCCCGGGGGCGCACGGGAGGCCAGCATCCGCCCCGCCGCGCCCCCAGAGTGGGGGCGCGGCGCGCGGGGGGCGACGGGATGCGTGACGCCCAGGCAGACGTGCCCTCGGCCTGACGGCTTCGGGCGCAACTTGCGTTCAAAGACTCGATGGTTCACGGGATTCTGCAATTCACACCAAGTATCGCATTTCGCTACGTTCTTCATCGATGCGAGAGCCGAGATATCCGTTGCCGAGAGTCGTTTCAGTTTCAAAAGAAGCACGCGTCCCTCCTCGCGGAGAGGCGGGCCGTCCTCAATTTATTCTTTACGCTTTCCGCGCCGGGGTTCGTTGGTCGCCCGCCGCACAAGGCGCGCCGGACGGAGGGGGAACGCGCGGGCGAGGGCGACCGCCTCGCGCCGCTGCCCCGCTAAAACGTGTTCGCGGGTCGGTCTGCTGCGCAGGTTTCGACAATGATCCTTCCGCAGGTTCACCTACGGAAACCTTGTTACGACTTCTCCTTCCTCTAAATGATAAGGTTCAATGGACTTCTCGCGACGTCGCGGGCAGCGAACCGCCCGCGTCGCCGCGATCCGAACATTTCACCGGATCATTCAATCGGTAGGAGCGACGGGCGGTGTGTACAAAGGGCAGGGACGTAGTCAACGCGAGCTGATGACTCGCGCTTACTAGGAATTCCTCGTTGAAGACCAACAATTGCAATGATCTATCCCCATCACGATGAAATTTCAAAGATTACCCGCCCGCTTCGCCAAGGCTATAAACTCGCTGAATACATCGCAGTAGCGCTGCGCGCCCGTAACATCTGGGCGGCATCACGCACTGCTATTGCCTCAACTTCCGCGCCTAAAAGGCCGTAGTCCTCTAAGAAGTCGCCGCGAGGATACCTCCGCATAGCTAGTTAGCAGCCGAGGTCTCGCTCGTTAACTAATTAACTGCATAAATCGCTTCCACCAACTAAGAACGCCATGCACCACCACCCATAGAATCAAGAAAGAGCTCTCACCACAATCCTTACTATGTCCGACTCGTAAGTTTCCGTTGAGTCAAATTAAGCCGCAGTGCTCCACTCGTGGTGCCCTTCCACAATTCCTTTAAGTTTCAGCCATGACCATACTTCCCTAACCCAAAAACTTTGATTTCATAGCGTGCCATGAGTCCTAAAAGCAACATCCGCCGATCCTCGGTCGGCATCGCTTATGGTCGAGACTAGACGGTATCCGATCGCCTTCGAGCCCCCAACTTTCGCTTCTGATTAATGAAAACATCCTTGGCAAATGCTTTCGCAGCTTGTTCGCCTTTCATAAATCCAAGAATTTCACCGACTATGAAATACGAATGCCCCGATCGTCCCTCGTTAATCATTACTCCGATCCCGGCGCCAACGTAATAGGACCGAAATCCTATAATGTTATCCCATGCTAATGTATACGAGCGTAGGCTTGCTTTGAGCACTCTAATTTCTTCAGTAACAAATACGAGGCACGACTCCGCCAATTAAGGCCGTGAGCGCATCGCCGCAGTAGCAGGACGAGACGATCGATGCACACCGCGAGGCGGACCGCCGACTCCATCCCAAAGTCCAACTACGAGCTTTTTAACCGCAACAACTTAAATATACGCTATCGAGCCGAATTACCGCTACGCCGCACCGCATTTGCTCCTCCAATGGATCCTCGTTAAGGGATTTAGATTGTACTATTCCAATTACTGCACTCAAAGAGTCTTGTGATTGTTATTTATTGTCACTACCTCCCGTGTCGATTGGGTAATTTGCGCTACCGCCGCTTTCCTTCGACGTGGTAGCCGCTTTCGTGCTCCTCTCCTAATCGAACCCTAATTCTCCGTCACCCGTCACCACCATGGTAGGCCACTATCCTACCATCGAAAGTTGATAGGCGTAAATTTGAACGACGCGCCGCCGCACGACGGCCGCGCGATCCGCCGAGTTATCATGAATCATCGCAAAGAACGGCAGAGCCCGCCGACCTTTTATCTAATAAATGCGCCCCTTCCGTAAGTCGGGTTTGTTGCACGATAGCTCTAGAATTACTACTGCTATCCGAGTAGTAGATACCATCAAACAAACTATAATCGATTTAATGAGCCATTCGCAGCTTCACAATCAATTTGTTCATACTTACACATGCATGGCTTAATCTTGAGACAAGCATATGACTACCGCGTGATCAACCGTAGCATCCTCATCGGCGTCACGCATTTAACCCGACTCCGCCCGGAAGGGCGCGGGTCGACGCGAGCGCCGACTGCCGTCCGTAGCGAGCGCTGCTCGCTCGGGCAGACAGAGCCGCGAGACCCCATGCCCGCCGCGCTATCAATCCGAGGGTCCGACCGCCGCCGCTACCGCGCCATCGCCTCGACCGAAGCGAGGACGACGCGGACGCGAGGGCGGCTTCGTTCAGCCCGCACACGGAATGCGAGGCCGAAGGCAACCGACAGACGCTATAATGCCGGCATTAGGTATGCAAAGACAGAAACCGACCGAAGCGAGCCCAAGCGCGCCGCTTCACAATCGAGATGGCACGCGGCGAGGAGGTCGCCGCCGAAAGCAGGATCCAACCTAACCGCGACACGCCGAACACCACTCACGCTGGCCAGACGCCCAATGCTTCTATCGCCGCTGCTGCCAACACCGCCCCGACGCTCGACATCGTATGCCGAGCGCCACGCTAATGCCGACGCTGCGAAGTCGAGCAAGTCCCGCTAGACACGATAGATAACCCGCAGCCCGCCTCGTGGGGTAGAGAAGAAGGCACTCGACCGCCCGGCCGCATCGGACGCCGACGGTCGCCGGCGAGCCTGCGGCGCCGGCGCCAGAGCTTGCCACGAGGAGCAGCTGCCTAGAACTCACCGCGACGACACGAAAGCGCCGCTTTGTCCCGCCAATAATCCGCCACGATCGACCACGCCCGCTTCCGGCCGGCGAGTCGCCGCTGCCGGCGCTGAGGACGCCGATAGCGTAGCATGGGACGAGCCCATGCGCGCTGCCAAGCGTGCCCCCTACTATGCGGCTAATACATGACCACCAAAAACGAAAGTAGCCCAAAAGTGCCTTCAACACCTCTAAACACTTATAAATGCTTTAAAAAAATCCAAGTGACAGACTGCATACGTTTATGCCAGAGAATCATAACGGGCGCTCAGGTGCCAACATGCACCGAAAGGGAACCGATTCGCTCATAAATGACTTAGAAGCGCCAAGGCAACATTTTTATATAAAAACTAATGGGATCACTCATTGGTCAAAACGCTCATAATAGACTACGCGACTATTCGTCTATGTCTCAAGTTCTTTGTCATGACGTGGACTGAAAAACCTCATTTTTCATATTATACATTCTTTGATTGTGAATGTATGCTTAACAAGTCAAGCACGAGCATGTTCACTTTGCATGTCGGCCTATGTCGCCCCATTTTGGCCCTGCCCGTCGGCCTATTTTCATCGCGGCCGGCCATTTCGCTGGGCCATGTCGCCGACGCTTGGCGTCGCCGCCTATGTCGCCCCATTTTGGATATGTCGACGCCGCCTATGTTGCTGCGCCGGCCGCCTATGTTGCCGCTTCGCCGGCCCATTTTGGCCTAGCACGCCGCCTATGTCGCCGCGACGCCGAGCTCGCCTGGCCGCCTATTTTCGCCGCTTACCATTTTGGCCTAGGACGCCGCCTATGTCGCCGCCTTCGCCGGCCTAAGTCGCTGCACGCTTGGCCTATGTCGCTGCCCGCCGCCTATGTCGCCGCACGCTTGGCCTATGTCGCCGCAAGTCGGCTACGCCGCTACGCCCATGTCGCTGCACGCTTGGCCTATGTCGTCGGCCTATGTCGCCCCATTTTGGCTATGTCGACGTCGGCCTATGTTGCTGCCCGTAGGCCTATGTTGTTGCC
>JAQGDG010000358.1:80000-127500 GCA_029844215.1 Przewalskia tangutica
ATTCTCGCAATTCACACCAAGTATCGCATTTCGCTACGTTCTTCATCGATGCGAGAGCCGAGATATCCGTTGCCGAGAGTCGTTTCAGTTTCAAAAGAAGCACGCGTCCCTCCTCGCGGAGAGGCGGGCCGTCTCAATTTAAGACTTTACGCTTCCGCCGGTTCGTTGTCGCCACGGCCAAGGCCGGGACGGAGGGGGAACGCGCGGGCGAGGGCGACCGCCGCCGCTGCCCCCGCTAAAACGTGTTCGCTGGTCGTTTCACGCGCAGTTTCGACAATGATCCTTCCGCAGGTTCACCTACGGAAACCTTGTTACGACTTCTCCTTCCTCTAAATGATAAGGTTCAATGGACTTCTCGCGACGCCGCTGGCAGCGAACCGCCGCGCCGCTGATCCAACATTTCACCGATCATTCAATCGGTAGGAGCGACGGGCGGTGTGTACAGCGGCGTGGACGTAGTCAACGCGAGCCGATGACTCGCGCTTACTAGGAATTCCTCGCCAAGACCAACAATTGCAATGATCTATCCCCATCACGATGAAATTTCAAAGATTACCCGCCCGCTGGCCAAGGCTATAAACTCGCTGAATACATCGCAGTAGCGCGCGCGCCCGTAACATCTGGGCGGCATCACTGCACTGCTATTGCCTCAACTTCCGCGCCTAAAAGCGCCGTAGTCCTCTAAGAGCCGGCCGCGAGGATACCTCCGCATAGCTAGTTAGCAGCCGAGGTCTCGCTCGTTAACGGAATTAACTGCATAAATCGCTTCCACCAACTAAGAACGCCATGCACCACCACCCATAGAATCAAGAAAGAGCTCTCACATTAATCCTTACTATGTCCGACTCGTAAGTTTCCGTTGAGTCAAATTAAGCCGCAGTGCTCCACTCGTGGTGCCCTTCCACAATTCCTTTAAGTTTCAGCCATGACCATACTTCCCTAACCCAAAAACTTTGATTTCTCATAAGGTGCCATGAGTCCTAAAAGCACATCCGCCGATCCTCGGTCGGCATCGCTTATGGTCGAGACTAGACGGTATCCGATCGCCTTCGAGCCCCCAACTTTCGCTTCTGATTAATGAAAACATCCTGGCAAATGCTTTCGCAGCTTGTTCGCCTTTCATAAATCCAAGAATTTCACCGACTATGAAATACGAATGCCCCGATCGTCCCTCGTTAATCATTACTCCGATCCCGGCGCCAACGTAATAGGACCGAAATCCTATAAAGTTATCCCATGCTAATGTATACGAGCGTAGGCTTGCTTGAGCACTCTAATTTCTTCAGTAACAATACGAGGCACGACTCCGCCAATTAAGGCCAGAGCGCATCGCCGGCAGCAGGACGCAGACGACCGATGCACACCGCGAGGCGGACCGGCCGACCCATCCCAAAGTCCAACTACGAGCTTTTTAATCGCAATAACTTAAATATACGCTTATCGAGCCGAATTACCGCGTCGCCGGCACCGCATTTGCCCTCCAATGGATCCTCGCAAGGGATTTAGATTGTACTATTCCAATTACTGCACTCAAAGAGCCCAGATTGTTATTTATTGTCACTACCTCCCCGTGTCGATTGGGTAATTTGCGCTACCGCCGCCTTCCTTGACGTGGTAGCCGCTTTCGTGCTCCTCTCCTAATCGAACCCTAATTCTCCGCCACCCGCCACCACCATGGTAGGCCACTATCCTACCATCGAAAGTTGATAGGCGTAAATTTGAATGACGCGCCGCACGACGGCCGCGCGATCCGCCGAGTTATCATGAATCATCGCAAAGAACGGCAGAGCCCGCCGACCTTTTATCTAATAAATGCGCCCTTCCGTAAGTCGGGTTTGTTGCACGATAGCTCTAGAATTACTACTGCTATCCGAGTAGTAGATACCATCAAACAAACTATAATCGATTTAATGAGCCATTCGCAGCTTCACACCAATTTGTTCATACTTACACATGCATGGCTTAATCTTGAGACAAGCATATGACTACCGCAGATCAACCGTAGCATCCTCATCGGCGTCACAAGACGAACCCGACTCCGCCCGGAAGGGCGCGGCCGGTCGACGCGAGCGCGACTGCCGTCCGTAGCGAGCGCTGCTCGCTCGGGCAGACAGAGCCGCGAGACCCCATGCCCGCTGCGCTATCGAACTGAGGGTCCGACCGCCGCTGCTACCGCGCCATCGCCTCGACCGAAGCGAGGACGACGCGGACGCGAGGGCGGCTTCGTTCAGCCCGCACACGAATGCGAGGCCGAAGGCAACCGACAGACGCTATAATGCCGGCATTAGGTATGCAAAGACAGAAACCGACCGAAGCGAGCCCAAGCGCGCCGCCTCACAATCGAGATGGCACGCGGCGAGGAGGTCGCCGCCGAAAGCAGGATCCAACCTAACCGCACACGCCGACCACCACTCACGCGCCAGACGCCCAATGCTCTATCGCCGCTGCCGAACACCGCCCCGACGCCCGACATCGTATGCCGAGCGCCGCCGCTAATGCCGACGCTGAAGTCGAGCAAGTCCCGCTAGACACGATAGATAACCCGCAGCCCGCCCTGTGGGGGGGTAGAGAAGAAGAAGGCACTCGACCGCCCGGCCAGACGGACGCCGACGGTCGCCGGCGAGCCTCGCGGCGCCGGGCGCCAGAGCTTGCCACGAGGAGCAGCGTTTAGAACTCACCGCGACGACACGAAAGCGCCGCTTTGTCCCGCCAATAATCCGCCACGATCGACCACGCCGCTTCCGCCGCGAGTCGCCGCCGCCGGCGCTGAGGACGCCGATAGCGTAGCACGGGACGAGCCCATGCGCTACAAGTGTGCCCCTCTACTATGCGCCAAGACATGACCACCAAAACGAAAAGTCGCCTCAAGTGCCTTCAACACCTCTACCCCTTATATATGCTTTAAAAAAATCCAAGTGACAGACTGCATACGCTTATGCCGTAGAATCATAATGGGCGCTCAGGTGCCAACATGCACCGAAAGGGAACCGATTCGCTCATAAATGACTTAGAAGCGCAAGGCAACATTTTTATATAAAAACTAATGGGATCACTCATTGGTCAAAACGTTCATAATAGACGGCGCGACTATTTGGTTAATGTCTCAAGTTCTTTGTTGGGCGCATGTGGACTGAAAAACCTCATTTTTCATATTATACATTCTTTGATTGTGAATGTATGCTTAACAAGTCAAGCACGAGCATGTTCACTTTGCATGTCGGCCCATGTCGCCCCATTTCGCCCCGCCTGCCGCCTATTTTCGCCGCCGCCCATGTCGCCGCCGGCCGCCTATGTCGCCGGACGCTGTCGCCGTCGCCTATGTCTCCCCATTTTGGATATGTAGACGTCGGCCTATTTTGCTGCCCGTCGGCCTATGTTGTTGCTTCGCCGGCCCATTTTGGCCTAGCACGCCGCTTATGTCGCCGCACGCCGAGCTCGCCTGCCGGCCTATTTTCGCTGGCCGCCCATTTTGGCCTAGGACGCCGGCCTATGTCGCCGCTCGCCGCCTAAGTCGCCGCGACGCTTGGCCTATGTCGCCGCCGCCGTCGCCATGTCGCACGCTTGGCCTATGTCGCCGCAAGTCGGCGCCGCTGGGCCGCCTATGTCGCCGCACGCTTGGCCTATGTCGCCGCCATGTCGCCCATTTTGGCTATGTCGACGCCGCCTATGTTGCTGCCCGTAGGCCTATGTTGTTGCCCGCCGGCCCATTTTGGCCTAGCACGCCCGCTTATGTCGCCGCGACGCCGAGCTCGCCTGGCCGGCCTATTTTCGCCGCTGCCGCCCATTTTGGCCTAGCACGCCGCCTATGTCGCCGCTACGGGCCGTCGGCGCGCCGGCCTATGTCGCCGCACGCTTGGTTTATGTCGCCGCCTATGTCGCCCATTTTGGCTATGTCGACGCCGCCATGTTACGCCTCGCCGGCCTATGTTGTTGCCCGCCGGTCCATTTTGGCCTAGCACGCCGACCTATGTCGCCGCGACGCCGAGCTCGCCTGGCCGCCTATTTTCGCTGGCCGCCCATTTTGGCCTAGGACGCCGCCTATGTCGCCGCCGCCTAAGTCGCCAGACGCTTGGCCGGCGTCGCCGCCGCCTATGTCGCCGCACGCTTGGCCTATGTCGCCGCAAGTCGGCGCCGGGCCGGCCTATGTCGCCGCACGCTTGGTTATGCGTCGCCGCCTATGTCGCCCCATTTTGGCTATGTCGACGCCGCCTATGTTGCTGCCCGCCGGCCTATGTTGTTGCCCGCCGGCCCATTTTGGCCTAGCACGCCGACCTATGTCGCCAGACGCCGAGCTCGCCTGGCCGCCTATTTTCGCTGCCGCCCATTTTGGCCTAGGACGCCGCCTATGTCGCTGCCCGCCGCCGCCTAAGTCGCTGACGCTTGGCCTATGTCGCCGCTTCGCCGGCCTATGTCGCCGCACGCTTGGCCTATGTCGCCGCAAGTCGGCCGCCACGCCTATGTCGCCGCCGCCGCCTATGTCGCCGCACGCTTGGTTTGCGTCGCCGCCTATGTCGCCCCATTTTGGCTATGTCGCCGCCGGCCTATGTTGCCGCCCGCCGCCTATGTTGTTGTCCGCCGGTCCATTTTGGCCTAGCACGCCGGCCTATGTCGCCGCGACGCTTGGCTTGCCCGCCGCCTAATTTCAGCTGCCGGCTCATTTTGTCCTAGGACGCCGCCATGTCGCCGCGACGCTTGGCTTGCCCGCCGCCTATTTTCGCCGCTGGCTCATTTTGGCCTAGACGCCGCCATGTCGCCGCGACGCTTGGCTTGCCCGCCGCCTAATTTCGCGCGCTACCGCTTTGGCCTAGACGCCGGCCATGTCGCCGCGACGCTTGGCTTGCCCGCCGGCCTATTTTCGCTGCCGGCTCATTTTGGCCTAGACGCCGACCTATGTCGCCGCGACGCTTGGCTTGCCCGCCGCCTATTTTCGCCGCTGCTCATTTTGGCCTAAGACGCCGGCCTATGTCGCTCGCCGGCCTATGTCGCCGCACGCTTGGCTGTGACGCCGCCCATTTTGCCTATGCGTCGACGCCGCCTATGTTATCGCTTCGCCGGCCTATGTTGTTGCCCGCCGGTCCATTTTGGCCTAGGACGGTATAGATCCGAACACTTAGCGCGATCTCAATGAAGCAACAACTAAACCTCTATTCGAAAGAGCTAGAAATGGAATGGACGGGAGGGGAGGGATTTAATCGAGCGACAGTGGTCGACCACGATCGTGGGCAAAGAAGGCCACTCGCTTACAATACCCCGTCACAGATTTAAGTCGCCCGCAGCGATTCTACCCGCCGCCGATGGAAATTGTACTTCGCGCGCCGCGACTCTTCCGCCGCGCGATTTAGCCAACGACACGCGCCTCGGGGCCAGAGGCCCTCATCGCTGGTCGGCAAGCGGACGGCGGGCGACGTTGCCGCTTCTAGCCCTGATTCTCGACTTAGAGGCGCTCACCATAATCCAAAGACACTCAGAGCTTCACACATCGCTTTTCAACCAAGCGCGATGACCAATTGTGCGAATCAACGCTCCTCTCGCATTCAGGTTGAATTACTATCGCGATAATCGCCATCGCAGGTAAAACTAACCCGCCTCACGACGGCCTAAACCCACCACGCTCCTATCGTGGGTGAACAATCCAACACTTGGTGAATTCGCTTCACAATGATAGGAAGAGCCGACATCGGCGATCAAAAGCAACGCCGCTATGAACGCTTGCACGCCATGCCGCTTATCCTCGTGGTAACTTTTCTCGACACCTCTAGCTTCAATTCGGCGTCTAAAGGATCGTTAGGCCACGCTTTCACGGTTCGTGATTCAGACCGGAAATCGTAATCAAACGAGCTTTTACCCTTCCGCTCCACACGAGATTGCTCGCTGAGCTCATCTTAGACACCGCGTTATCTTTTAACAGATGCCGCCTACCCAAACTCCCCACCGACAATGTCTTCCGCTCGATCGGCCTCGCAAAGCAAGCCTGGTCCAAAAAGAGGGGCAAGGCTCCGCCTCCGATTCACTAATAAGTAAAATAACGTTAAAAGTAGTGGTATTTCACTTTCGCTTTCGCCCCACTTATACTACACCTCTCAAGTCATTTCACAAAGTCGACTAGAGTCAAGCTCAACAGGTCTTCTTTCCTCACGATTCTCGCCAAGCCCGCTCCTGGTCGTGGTTTCACCGATAGTAGATGTGACAAGTGGGAATCTCGTTAATCCATTCATGCGCCACTAATTAGATGACGAGGCATTTGGCTACCTTAAGAGAGTCATAGTTACTCCCGCCGCTTACCCGCCGCTTTGGTTGAATTTCTTCACTTTGACATTCGTGAGCATCCGCGTAAATCACATTGCGAAACATCCGCTGGGACCATCGCAATGCTTTGTTTTAATTAAACAATGGATTCCTTGTCCGCATTTCAGCTCGAAGTTGGTCGCTCGACGCCCGGAAGGCCCCCAAGGAACTGCTCACCGTCTCTCGGCCAAGACGCTGGCGACTCCGCCTCGCCGCGGCAGCCGAGCAGTCCGCCGACAATGACGGTTCGGATCGACCCCGTGCTCACTTCTCGAGCTAATCCTTTTCCGGTTACGATCCATTTTGCCGACTTCCTTGCCTACATTGTTCCATCGACTGCAGGTCGCTCACCTCGAGACTGATGCGCGTTATGAGTACGACCGTGTGGATTTGCATCGGTCCTCCGATTTTCGCGGCCGGAGCGCACCGACACCACGCGACGCGGCGGTGCTCTTCAGCTACCGACTCTACCTACCGAGCCGCTCTGTGGCGGGCAGTCGTTAAACGTAAAAGATAACTCTTCCCGAGGTTCCCGCCGACGCCTCCGACTTCCTAACGCTGCCGCCAACCGCCACATCCTGCTCAGAATTTTAACCCGATTCCTTTGAGTACGCTACAACGCGCTTATCTCAGCAGGGTTCCCCGACCCTTAGGATCGACTAACCCATGTGCAAGTGCCGCTCACATGGAACCTTTCCTCTTCGCCTTCAAAGTTCTCATTTGAATATTTGCTACTACCACCAAGATCCGCACCGACGGCCGCTTCCGCCGCTCGCGCTTCGTTTTGCAAATGACCGCGCTTCTCCTACTCATCGGCTCGCACTTGCCCCGACGGCCGGCGTAGGTCGCGCGCTTAAGCGCCATCCATTTTCGGGCTAGTTGATTCGGCAGTGAGTTGTTACACACTCCTTAGCGGATTTCGACTTCCATGACCACCGCCCCGCTGCCTTAATCGACCAACACCCTTTGTGGGATCTAGGTTAGCGCAGCTTGGCAATCAGAATCCCGCTCCTGCTCATCCCGCACGCGCTCGCTACCAAAAATGGCCCACTGAGCTCTTGATTCCGTGGCGCTGCTCAACAAAGCACCGCCTGGCCCTACCTATTTAAAGTTTGAGAATAGTCGAGGGCGCTGCGCCCCGAGGCCTCTAATCATTGGCTTTACCCGATAGAACTCGCACGCGAGCTCCAAATATCCTAAGGGAAACTTCGAGGGAACCAAATACTAGACGGCTCGATTAGTCTTTCGCCTATACCCAAGTCGACGAACGATTTGCACGCCAAGATCGCCGCGCCTCCACCGTAGTTTCTCCGCTTCGCCCCGCCAGCATAGTTCACCATCTTTCGGTCCCGGCAGTATGCTCACACTAACCCTTCTCGTAAGATCAAGGTCGGCCGGGCGTGCACCCCTAAGACGCCGCCTATGTCGCCGCCCGCCGCCTATGTCGCCGCACGCTTGGCTAGACGCCGCCCATTTTGCCTATGCGTCGACGCCGCCTATGTTACGCACGCTTCGCCGCCTACGTTGTTGCCCGCCGTCCATTTTGGCCTAGGACGGTATAGATCCGAACACTTAGCGGCGATCTCAATGAAGCAACAACTAAACTCTATTCGAAAGAGCTAGAAATGGAATGGACGGGAGGAGGGATTTAATCGAGCGACAAAGGGCTGACCACCGGATCGTGGCAGAAGGCCACTCGCTTACAATACCCCGCCGCATATTTAAGTCGCTCGCAGCGATTCTACCCGCCGCCGATGGAAATTGTACTTCAGCGCCGCCGCGACTCTTCCGCCAAGGCGATTTAGCCAACGACACGCCCTCGGGGCCGAGGCCCCATCGCTGGTCGGCAAGCTGACGGCGGGCGATGCGTTGCCGCTTCTAGCCCTGATTCGACTTAGAGGCGCTCACCATAATCCAAAGACACAGAGCTTCACACATCGCTTTTCAACCAAGCCGATGACCAATTGTGCGAATCAACCGCCTCTCGCATCAGGTTGAATTACTATCGCGACATCGCCATCGCAGGTAAAACTAACCTCGCCTCACGACGGCCTAAACCCACCACGCTCCCTATCGCGGGTGAACAATCCAACACTTGGTGAATTTCGCTTCACAATGATAGGAAGAGCCGACATCGGGATCAAAAGCAACGCCGCTTATGAACGCTGGTCGCCACAAGCCGCTTATCCCCGTGGTAACTTTTCGACACCTCTAGCTTCAATTCAAGGTCTAAAGGATCGTTAGGCCACGCTTTCACGGCTCAGATTCGTGACCGGAAATCGTAATCAAACGAGCTTTTACCCTTCGCTCCACACGAGATTGCTCGCTGAGCTCATCTTAGACACCGCTATCTTTAACAGATGTGCCGCCTCACCAAACTCCCCACCGACAATGTCTTCTCCTCGATCGGCCTCGCAAAGCAAGCCTGGTCCAAAAAGAGGGCAAAGGCTCGCCTCCGATTCACTAATAAGTAAAATAACGTTAAAAGTAGTGGTATTTCACTTTCGCTTTCTGGCCCCACTTATACTACACCTCTCAAGTCATTTCACAAAGTCGGACTAGAGTCAAGCTCAACAGGTCTTCTTTCCTCACGATTCTCGCCAAGCCCGCTCCTTGGTCGTGGTTTCACCGATAGTAGACAGGACGTGGGAATCTCGTTAATCCATTCATGCGCCACTAATTAGATGACGAGGCATTTGGCTACCTTAAGAGAGTCATAGTTACTCCCGCCGCTTACCCGCGCTTTGGTTGAATTTCTTCACTTTGACATTCGTGAGCATCGCGTAAATCACATTGCGTAAACATCCGCTGGGACCATCGCAATGCTTTGTTTTAATTAAACAATGGATTCCCTTGTCCGCATTTCAGCCTTCGAAGTCGCTCGACGCCCGGAAGGCCCCAAGGAACTGCTCACCGTCCTCGGCCGCACGCTGGCGACCCGCCTCGCCGCTGAAGCCGAGCAGCCGCCGACAGCCGACGGGTTCGGATCGACCCCGTGCTCACTTCTCGTGAGCCAATCCTTTTCCCGGTTACTGATCCATTTTGCCGACTTCCTTGCCTACATTGTTCCATCGACTGCAGGTCGCTCACCTTGAGACTGATGCGTTATGAGTACGACCGTGTGGACGGCACTCGGTCCTCCGGATTTTCGGTCACGGAGCGCACCGACACCACGCGACGCAGCGGTGCTCTTCCAGCTACCGGACCCTACCTCCTACCGAGCCGCTTCTGTGGCGGGCAGTCGTTAAACGTAAAAGATAACTCTTCCCGAGGTTCCCGCCGACGCCTCCGACTTCCTAACGCTGCCGCCAACCGCCACATCCTGCTCAGAATTTTAACCCGATTCCTTTCGAGTACGCGCGAACGCGCTTATCTCAGGGTTCCCCGACTTAGGATCGACTAACCCATGTGCAAGTGCCGCTCACATGGAACCTTTCCTCTTCGCCTTCAAAGTTCTCATTTGAATATTTGCTACTACCACCAAGATCTGCACCGACGGCCGCCCGCCGCTCGCGCTTCAAGGTTTTGCAATGACCGCCGCGCTTCTCCTACTCATCGGCTCGCACTTGCCCCGACGGCCGGGCGTAGGTCGCGCGCTAAGCGCCATCCATTTTCGGGCTAGTTGATTCGGCAGTGAGTTGTTACACACTTTAGCGGATTTCGACTTCCATGACCACCGCCCCATTGCCTTAATCGACCAACACCTCAGGATCTAGGTTAGCGCAGCTTGGCAATCAGAACCCGCTCCGGCTCATCCCGCATCG
The DNA here is from genome assembly GCA_029844215.1 of Przewalskia tangutica. Taxonomy (NCBI): domain Eukaryota; kingdom Viridiplantae; phylum Streptophyta; class Magnoliopsida; order Solanales; family Solanaceae; genus Przewalskia; species Przewalskia tangutica. Next base: position 90,050 of record JAQGDG010000358.1, read on the forward strand.
CCGCTCGCTACCAAAAATGGCCCACTGAGCTTTGATTCCGTGGCGCGCTCAACAAAGCACCGCTGGCCCTACCTATTTAAAGTTTGAGAATAGTCGAGGGCGCTGCGCCTCGAGGCCTCTAATCATTGGCTTTACCCGACAGAACTCGCACGCGCGCTCCAGCCATCCTAAGGGAAACTTCGGAGGGAACCAGCTCCTAGACGGTACGATTAGTCTTTCGCCCCTATACCCAAGTCAGACGAACGATTTGCACGCCAAGATCGCCGCGCCTCCACCGTAGTTTCTCGCTTCGCCCCGCCAGCATAGTTCACCATCTTTCGTCCCGACAGTATGCTCACACTCAACCCTTCTCGTAAGATCAAGGTCGGCCGGCGGTGCACCCTCGCGGATCCCGCCAATCGCCTTCCTTACGCCACGGTTTACTTCGCCCGCTGACTCGCACACATGTCGACTTTGGTCCGTGGTTTCAAGACGGTCGAATGGGAGCCCACAGTGCCGTCCGAGCGCCGCAGATGCCGGCACGCCGAGGCGCGCCGCTTTCCACAATCGAGGGACGGCGCTCGCGGCGACGAGAGCCCGCTTTGGCCGCCTCTAATCCACGCCGTCCGCGCTTCGAAGTCGATCGGGCGACCGCTAGTCGCCGCTCCACATCCGACCGGGCGCATCGCCGCCCATCCGCTTCCTCCCGACAATTTCAAGCACTTTGACTTCTTTTCAAAGTCCTTTTCATCTTTCCTCGCAGATTTGTTCGCCATCGCCTCTCGCTCAGATTTAGCCTCGACGGAATTCACCGCCTGATTGGGTCAGATTCCCAAACAACCCGACCAGATACCGTGGCGCGACAGTGGTCCGGCACAACGGTTTCACTTTCCGCGCTTCTTCCAGGGACTTGGGTCCCGGCCCGCCGAGGACGCCTCCAGACTACACCGACGACGGAGCCGCCTGATTCTAAGGTCGGGCTGCTCGCTCGCCGCATTAGGGGAATCCTTGTAAGTTTCTTTTTCCTCCGCTTATTGATATGCTTAAACTCACGGTAGTCCCGCCGACTGGTCGCGGCTGAGCGCCGCGAGCGCCAAAGAGGGTCCGGAGTCCAACGCGCGACGGGCCGCGCAGACTACGGTAGCCGGGTCACAACCACTACATGCCGCGACGCCCGCCGACGGACTCGCATTTAGCAGCCGCGAGCCCGGGCGCACGGAGGTTAGCCGCCGGCCGCCAAGGCCCCTCGAGCGGGCGCGCGCGCGGGGCGACGGATGCGTGACGCCAGTGCAGACGCGTTTCGCCCGACGGCCGGGCGCAACTTGCGCTCAAAGACTCGATGGTTCACGGGATTCTGCAATTCACACCAAGTATCGATTTCGCCACGCTCTTCATCGGCGCGAGCCGAGATATCCGCTGCCGAGTCGCTTTCGCCAAAGAAGCACGCGCCTCCTCGCGAGAGGCGCCGCCCTCAATTTATTCCTTTACGCTTTCCGCGCCGGTTCGTTGTCGCCACACAAGGCCGGACGGAGGGGGAACGCGCGGGCGAGGGCGACCGCCTCGCGCGCTGCCCCGCTAAAACGTGTTCGCTGGTCGCTCACGCGCAGTTTCGACAATGATCCTTCCGCAGGTTCACCTACGGAAACCTTGTTACGACTTCTCCTTCCTCTAAATGATAAGGTTCAATGGACTTCTCGCGACGTCGCGGGCAGCGAACCGCCCGCGTCGCCGCGATCCGAACATTTCACCGGATCATTCGATCGGTCGGAGCGACGGGCGTGTGTACAAAGCGGCGTGGACGTAGTCAACGCGAGCCGATGACTCGCGCTACTAGGAATTCCTCGCCAAGACCAACAATTGCAATGATCTATCCCCATCACGATGAAATTTCAAAGATTACCCGCCCGCCGCCAAGGCTATAAACTCGCTGAATACATCGCGTAGCGCGCGGCGCCCGTAACATCTAAGGCGGCATCACGCACTGCTATTGCCTCAAACTTCCGCGCCTAAAAGCGCCGTAGTCCTCTAAGTCGCCGCGAGGATACCTCCGCATAGCTAGTGAGCAGGCTGAGGTCTCGCTCGCTAACTAATTAACTGCATAAATCGCTTCCACCAACTAAGAACGCCATGCACCACCACCCATAGAATCAAGAAAGAGCTCTCACCATTAATCCTTACTATGTCCGACTCGTAAGTTTCCGTTGAGTCAAATTAAGCCGCAGCTCCACTCGTGGTGCCCTTCCACAATTCCTTTGTTTCACCATGACCATACTTCCCTAACCCAAAAACTTTGATTTCATAAGGTGCCATGAGTCCTAAAAGCACATCCGCCGATCCTCGGTCCAGATCGCTTATGGTCGAGACTAGACGGATCTCGATCGCCTTCGAGCCCCCAACTTTCGCTTCGATTAATGAAAACATCCTTGGCAAATGCTTTCGCAGCTTGTTCGCCTTCATAAATCCAAGAATTTCACCTCCGACTATGAAATACGAATGCCCCGATCGCCCTCGTTAATCATTACTCCGATCCCGGCGCCAACGTAATAGACCAAATCCTATAATGTTATCCCATGCTAATGTATACGAGCGTAGGCTTGCTTGAGCACTCTAATTTCTTCAGTAACAAATACGAGGCACGACTCCGCCAATTAAGGCCGTGAGCGCATCGCCGGCAGCAGGACGAGACGACCGACGCACACCGCGAGGCGGACCGGCCGACCCATCCCAAAGTCCAACTACGAGCTTTTTAACTGCAACAACTTAAATATACGCAAATGGAGCTGGAATTACCGCTACCGGGCACCGCATTTGCCCTCCAATGGATCCTCGTTAAGGGATTTAGATTGTACTATTCCAATTACTGCACTCAAAGAGCCCTGTGATTGTTATTTATTGTCACTACCTCCCGTGTCGATTGGGTAATTTGCGCTACCGCCGCTTTCCTCGACGTGGTAGCCGCTTTCGTGCTCCTCTCCTAATCGAACCCCTAATTCTCCGTCACCCGCCACCACCATGGTAGGCCACTATCCTACCATCGAAAGTTGATAGGGCAGAAATTTGAATGATGCGTCGCCGGCACGATGGCCTTGCGATCCGTCGAGTTATCATGAATCATCGCATCAACGCGCAGAGCCCGCGTCGAGCTTTTATCTTATTAATGCGTCCATTCCATAAGTCGGGGTTTGTTGAACGTATTAGCTCTAGAATTACTACTGTTATCCGAGTAGTAGATACCATCAAACAAACTATAACTGATTTAATGAGCCATTCGCAGCTTCACACCAATTTGTTCATACTTACACATGCATGGCTTAATCTTTGAGACAAGCATATGACTACCGCAGATCAACCGTAGCATCCTCATCGGCGTCGCCGCAAGACGAACCCGACTCCGCCCAAAGGCGGCGCGCCGGTCGACGCGAGCGCGACTGCCGTCCGTAGCGAGCGCTGCTCGCTCGGGCGCATGCGAGCCGCGAGACCCCATGCCCGCCGCGCTATCGAACTGAGGGTCCGAACCGCCACCGCGCCATCGCTCGACCGAAGCGAGGACGACGCGGACGCGAGGGCGCTTCGTTCAGCCCGCACACGAATGCGAGGCCGAAGGCAACCGACAGACGCTATAACGCCGGCATTAGGTATGCAAAGACAGAAACCGACCGAAGCGAGCCCAAGCGCGCCGCCTCACAATCGAGATGGCACGCGGCGAGGAGGTCGCCGCCGAGCAGGATCCAACCTAACCGCACACGCCGAACACCACTCACGCTGGCCAGACGCCCAAATGCTCTATCGCCGCTGCCGAACACGCCCCCGACGCTCGACATCGTATGCCGAGCGCCGCTAATGCCGACGCATAGTCGAGCAAGTCCCGCTTAGACACGATAGATAACCCGCAGCTCGCCCCGTGGGGTAGAGAAGAAGGCACTCGACCGCCCGGCCAGATCGACGCTGACGGTCGTTTACGGCGAGCTCGCGGCGCCGGGCGCCAGAGCTTGCCACGAGGAGCAGCGTTTAGAACTCACCGCACGACACGAAAGCGCCGCTTTGTCTCACAATAATCCGCCACGATCGACCACGCCGCTTCCAGCCGGCGAGTCGCCGCCGCCGGCGCTGAGGACGCCGATAGCAGAGCACGGGACGAGCCCATGCGCTACAAGCGCGTGCCCCTACTATGCGCCAAGACATGACCACCAAAACGAAAAGTCGCCTCAAGTGCCTTCAACACCTCTACCCTTATATATGCTTTAAAAAAATCCAAGTGACAGACTGCATACGTTTATGCCAGAGAATCATAATGGGCGCCTCGTGCCAACATGCACCGAAAGGGAACCGATTCGCTCATAAATGACTTAGAAGCGCCAAGGCAACATTTTTATATAAAAACTAATGGGATCACTCATTGGTCAAAACGCTCATAATAGACTCCGCGACTATTTGGTTCATGTCTCAAGTTCTTTGTCATGCGACGTGGACCTAAAACCTCATTTTTCATATTATACATTCTTTGATTGTGAATGTATGCTTAACAAGTCAAGCACGAGCATGTTCACTTTGCATGTCTACCATGTCGCCCCATTTCGCCCCCGCCTGCCGGCCTATTTTCGCCGCTACCATGTCGCCGCTACGGCCATGTCGCCGACGCTGTTTATGTCGCCGCCTATGTCGCCCCATTTTGATATGTCGACGCCGCCTATGTTGCCGCCCGTCGCCTATGTTGTTCGCCGGCCCATTTTGGCCTAGCACGCCGCTTATGTCGCCAGACGCCGAGCTCGCCTGCCGCCTATTTTCGCTGGCCGCCCATTTTGGCCTAGGACGCCGCCATGTCGCCGCTTCGCCGCCTAAGTCGCCGCACGCTTGGTTTATGTCGCCGCTTCGCCGGCCATGTCGCCGCACGCTTGGCCTATGTCGCCGCAAGTTTGCCGCTGGGCCGCCTATGTCGCCGCGACGCTTGGTTTATGTCGCCGCCTATGTCGCCCCATTTTGGCTATGTCGACGCCGCCTATGTTGCTGCCCGTAGGCCTATGTTGTTGCCCGCCGGCCCATTTTGGCCTAGCACGCCCGCTTATGTCGCCGCGACGCCGAGCTCGCCTGGCCGGCCTATTTTCGCCGCTGCCGCCCATTTTGGCCTAGCACGCCGCCATGTCGCCGCCGGGCACGCTGGGCCGGCCTATGTCGCCGCACGCTTGGCCTATGTCGCCGCCTATGTCGCCCATTTTGGCTATGTCGACGCCGCCTATGTTGCTGCCGCCGCCTATGTTGTTGCCCGTCCGGCCCATTTTGGCCTAGCACGCCGACCTATGTCGCCGCACGCCGAGCTCGCCTGGCCGGCCTATTTTCGCCTGCCGCCCATTTTGGCCTAGGACGCCGGCCATGTCGCCGCTTCGCCGGCCTAAGTCGCCGCACGCTTGGTTTATGTCGCCGCTTCGTCGGCCTATGTCGCCGCACGCTTGGCCTATGTCGCCGCAAGTCGCCGCCGCCGCCTATGTCGCCGCACGCTGGTTTGCGTCGGCCTATGTCGCCCCATTTTGCCTATGTCGACGTCGGCCTATGTTACTGCCCGTCGGCCTATGTTGTTGCCCGTAGGTCCAGTTTGGCCTAGCACGTCCGACTATGTCGCTGCACGACGAGCTCGCCTGCCGCCTATTTTCGGCTGCCGCCCATTTTGCCTAGACGCCGCCTATGTCGCCGCCGTCGGCCTAAGTCGCCGCACGCTTGGCCTATGTCGCCGCCTCGCCGCCTATGTCGCCGCACGCTTGGCCTATGTCGCCGCAAGTCGCCGCTGGGCCGCCTATGTCGCCGCTGGGCCGCCTATGTCGCCAGACGCTGGCCTATGTCGCCGCCTATGTCGCCCCATTTTGGCTATGTCGCCGCCGCCTATGTTGCTGCCCGCCGCCTATGTTGTTGTCCGTCGGTCCATTTTGGCCTAGCACGTCGGCCTATGTCGCTGCACGCTTGGCTTGCCCGTCGGCCTAATTTCAGCCGCTTACCATTTTGTCCTAGGACGCCGCCATGTCGCCGCGACGCTTGGCTTGCCCGCCGCCTATTTTCAGCTGCCGCTCATTTTGGCCTAGGACGCCGCCATGTCGCCGCGACGCTTGGCTTGCCCGCCGCCTAATTTCAGCTGCCGGCTCGCTTTGGCTCAGACGCCGCCATGTCGCCGCGACGCTTGGCTTGCCCGCTTACTATTTTCAGCTGCCGCTCATTTTGGCCTAGACGCCGACCTATGTCGCCGCACGCTTGGCTTGCCCGCCGCCTATTTTCAGCGCTGGCCGCTCATTTTGGCCTATGACGTCGGCCTATGTCGCTGCCCGTCGGCCTATGTCGCCGCACGCTGCTAGACGCCTACCATTTTGCCTATGCGTCGACGCCGCCTATGTTATCGCTTCGCCGCCTATGTTGTTGCCCGCCGGTCCATTTTGGCCTAGACGGTATAGATCCGAACACTTAGCTGCGATCTCAATGAAGCAACAACTAAACCTCTATTCGAAAGAGCTAGAAATGGAATGGATGGGAGGAGGGACGAGCTGAGCGGTCGATCTCACGATCGCGGGCAAAGAAGGCCACTCGCCGCTTACAATACCCCGTCACAGATTTAAGTCGCTCGCAGCGATTCTACCCGCCGCCGATGGAAATTGTATTCAAGCGCCGCCGCGACTCTTCCGCAAGGCGATTTAGCTAACGACATCGCGCCTCGGGGCCAGAGGCCCCATCGCTGGTCGGCAAGCGACGGCGGGCGACGTTGCCGCTTCTAGCCCTGATTCGACTTAGAGGCGTTTCACCATAATCCAAAGACATCAGAGCTTCACACATCGCTTTTCAACCAAGCCGATGACCAATCGTGCGAATCAACCGCCTCTCGCATTTCAGGTTGAATTACTATCGCGACATCGCCATCGCAGGTAAAACTAACTCGCCTCACGACGGCCTAAACCCACCACGCTCCCTATCGTGGGTGAACAATCCAACACTTGGTGAATTTCGCTTCACAATGATAGGAAGAGCCGACATCGAAGGATCAAAAGCAACGCCGCTTATGAACGCTGGTCGCCAAGCCGCTTATCCCCGTGGTAACTTTTCTCGACACCTCTAGCTTCGAATTCGGGCGTCTAAAGGATCGTTAGGCCACGCTTTCACGGCTCGTGACTGCATCGGAAATCGTAATCAAACGAGCTTTTACCCTTCGCTCCACACGAGATTGCTCGCTGAGCTCATCTTAGACACCGCGTTATCTTTTAACAGATGCCGCCTCACCAAACTCCCACCGACAATGTCTTCGCCTGATCGCCCGCAAAGCAAGCCTGGTCCAAAAAGAGGGCAAAGGCCCCGCCTCCGATTCACTAATAAGTAAAATAACGTTAAAAGTAGTGGTATTTCACTTTCGCTTTCTACCCCACTTATACTACACCTCTCAAGTCATTTCACAAAGTCTGACTAGAGTCAAGCTCAACAGGTCTTCTTTCCTCACGATTCTCGCCAAGCCCGCTCCCTTGGTCGTGGTTTCACTGATAGTAGACAGTGATGGGAATCTCGTTAATCCATTCACGCGCCACTAATTAGATGACGAGGCATTTGGCTACCTTAAGAGAGTCATAGTTACTCCCGCCGCTTACCCGCCGCTTTGGTTGAATTTCTTCACTTTGACATTCGTGAGCATCGCGTAAATCACATTGCGAAACATCCGCTGGGACCATCGCAATGCTTTGTTTTAATTAAACAATGGATTCCTTGTCCGCATTTCAGCTTCGAGTCGTCGCTCGACGCCGGAAGGCCCCGGCGAACTGCTCACCGTCTTCTCGCCAAGACGCTGGCGACCGCCTCGCCGCGGCAGCCGAGCAGTCACGACACCGACGGTTCGGATCGACCCCGTGCTCACTTCTCGAGCCAATCCTTTTCCCGGTTACTGATCCATTTTGCCGACTTCCTTGCCTACATTGTTCCATCGACTGCAGGTCGCTCACCTCGAGACTGATGCGTTATGAGTACGACCGTGTGGATTCGCATCGGTCCTCCGGATTTTCGCGGTCACGGAGCGCACCGACACCACGCGACGCGGCGGTGCTCTTCCAGCCGACTCTACCTCCTACCGAGCCGCTTCTGGCGGGCAGGTCGTTAAACGTAAAAGATAACTCTTCCCGAGGTTCCCGCCGACGCCTCCGACTTCCTAACGCTGCCGCCAACCGCCACATCCTGCTCAGAATTTTAACCCGATTCCTTTCGAGTACGCTACAACGCGCTTATCTCACGTGGTTCCCCGACCCTTAGGATCGACTAACCCATGTGCAAGTGCCGCTCACATGGAACCTTTCCTCTTCGCCTTCAAAGTTCTCATTTGAATATTTGCTACTACCACCAAGATCAGACCGACGGCCGCTTCCGCCGCTCGCGCTTCGTTTTGCAATGACCGCCGCGCTTCTCCTACTCATCTGGGCTCGCACTTGCCCCGACGGCCGGTTGTATGTCGCGCGCTTAAGCGCCATCCATTTTCGGTTCTAGTTGATTCGGCAGGTGAGTTGTTACACACTCCTTAGCGGATTTCGACTTCCATGACCACCGCCCCGCTGCCTTAATCGACCAACACCCTTTGTGGATCTAGGTTAGCGCCAGCTTGGCAATCAGAACCCGCTTCCGGCTCATCCCGCACGCTAGCTCGCTACCAAAAATGGCCCACTTGGAGCTCTTGATTCCGCGGGCGCTGCTCAACAAAGCAACGCACTGGCCCTACCTATTTAAAGTTTGAGAATAGTCGAGGGCGCTACTCGAGGCCTCTAATCATTGGCTTTACCCGATAGAACTCGCACGCGAGCTCCAGCCTATCCTAAGGGAAACTTCGAGGAACCAGCTACTAGACGGCTCGATTAGTCTTTCGCCTCTATACCCAAGTCGATTTAACGATTTGCACGCCAAGATCGCCGCGCCTCCACCGTAGTTTCTCCGCTTCGCCCGCCAGCATAGTTCACCATCTTTCGGTCCCGACAGTATGCTCACACTCAACCCTTCTCGTAAGATCAAGGTCGGCCGGCGCGCACTTCGTGATCCCGCCAATCGCCTTCCTTACGCCTTACGGTTTACTTCGCCCGCTGACTCGCACACATGTCGACTTTGGTCCGTGTTTCAAGACGGTCGAATGGGAGCCCAGTGCCGGGTCCGAGCGCCGCAGATGCCGGCACGCCGAGGCGCTACGCTTTCCACAATCGGCGGGACGGCTCGCGGCGATCGAGAGCCCGGCTTTGGCCGCTTCAATCCACGCCGTCCGCGCTTCGAAGTCGATCGGCGGACCGCTAGTCGCTGCTCCACATCCGACCGGGCGCATCGCCGCCCATCCGCTTCCTCCCGACAATTTCAAGCACTTCGACTCTCTTTTCAAAGTCCTTTTCATCTTTCTCTCGCAGATTTGTTCGCCATCGGCCTCTCGCCTCAGATTTAGCCTCGACGGAATTCACCGCCCGATTGGCCAGATTCCCAAACAACCCGACTCAGATACTGCGTGGCGCGACAGTGGTCCGGCACAACGGGCTCACTTTCTCCGCGCTTCTTCCAGTGGACTTGGGTCTTGGCCCGGCCACGAGGACGCTTTCCAGACTACACCGGACGACGGAGCCGCCTGATTCTAAGGCTCGGCCGTTCTGCTCGCTTCGCCACATTAGGGAATCCTTGTAAGTTTCTTTTTCCTCCGCTTATTGATATGCTTAAACTCACGGTAGTCCCGCCGACTGGTCGCGGCTGAGCGCGCGAGCGCAAAGAGGGTCCGGAGTCCGAACGCGCGACGGCCGCGCAGACTACGGTAGCCGGGTCACAACCACCACATGCCGCGACGTCCGCCGACGTGGACTCGTGATTTAGGCCAGCCGCGAGCCCGGGCGCACGGAGGTTAGCTTTCGCCTTCGCCAAGGCCCTCGAGCGGGCGCGCGCGGGGCGACGGATGCGTGACGCCAGTGCAGACGCGTTTCGCCCGACGGCCGGGCGCAACTTGCGCTCAAAGACTCGATGGTTCACGGATTCTCGCACCACACCTATCGATTTCGCCACGCTCTTCATCGGCGCGAGCCGAGATATCCGCTGCCGGTAGTCGCTTCTGGCCAAAGAAGCACGCGCCTCTCGCGAGAGGCGCCGCCCTCAATTTATTCCTTTACGCTCACGCCGGTTCGTTGTCGCCGCCTGCGCACAAGGCCGGGACGGAGGGGGAACGCTACGGGCGAGGGCGACCGCCTCACGCGCTGCCCCCTGCTAAAACGTGTTCGCGGGTCGCTCACGCGCAGGTTTCGACAATGATCCTTCCGCAGGTTCACCTACGGAAACCTTGTTACGACTTCTCCTTCCTCTAAATGATAAGGTTCAATGGACTTCGCGACGTCGCGGGCAGCGAACCGCCCGCGTCGCCGCGATCCGAACATTTCACCGGATCATTCAATCGGTAGGAGCGACGGCGCGTGTGTACAAAGGGCGTGGACGTAGTCAACGCGAGCCGATGACTCGCGCTACTAGGAATTCCTCGCCAAGACCAACAATTGCAATGATCTATCCCCATCACGATGAAATTTCAAAGATTACCCGCCCGCTTGGCCAAGGCTATAAACTCGCTGAATACATCGCAGTAGCGCGCGCGGCGCCCGTAACATCTAAGCGGCATCACGCACTGCTATTGCCTCAACTTCCGCGCCTAAAAGGCCGTAGTCCTCTAAGAAGCCGCGAGGATACCTCCGCATAGCTAGTTAGCAGCCGAGGTCTCGCTCATAACGGAATTAACTGCATAAATCGCTCCACCAACTAAGAACGTCAATGCACCACCACCCATAGAATCAAGAAAGAGCTCTCAGTCTGTCAATCCTTACTATGTCTGGACCTGGTAAGTTTCCCCGTGTTGAGTCAAATTAAGCCGCAGGCTCCACTCCTGGTGGTGCCCTTCCGTCAATTCCTTTAAGTTTCAGCTTTGACCATACTCCCGAACCCAAAAACTTTGATTTCATAAGGTGCCATGAGTCCTAAAAGCAACATCCGCCGATCCTCGGTCGGCATCGCTTATGGTCGAGACTAGACGGTATCCGATCGCCTTCGAGCCCCAACTTTCGCTTCGATTAATGAAAACATCCTGGGCAAAAGCTTTCGCAGTTGTTCGTCTTTCATATATCCAAGAATTTCACCACTGACTATGAAATACGCATGCCCCGATCGCCCTCGTTAATCATTACTCCGATCCCGGCGCCAACGTAATAGACCAAATCCTATAATGTTATCCCATGCTAATGTATACGAGCGTAGGCTTGCTTTGAGCACTCTAATTTCTTCAGTAACAAATACGAGGCACGACCCGGCCAATTAAGGCCAGGAGCGCATCGCCGGCAGTAGGGACGAGACGACCGATGCACACCGCGAGGCGGACCGGCCGACCCATCCCAAAGTCCAACTACGAGCTTTTTAACTGCAACAACTTAAATATACGCTATCGAGCCGAATTACCGCGCCGCCGCACCGCATTTGCTCCTCCAATGGATCCTCGTTAAGGGATTTAGATTGTACTCATTCCAATTACCAGACTCAAAGAGCCCGGTATTGTTATTTATTGTCACTACCTCCCCGTGTCAGGATTGGGTAATTTGCGCTACCGCCGCCTTCTCGACGTGGTAGCCGCCGTGCTCCCTCTCCGGAATCGAACCCTAATTCTCCGTCACCCGTCACCACCATGGTAGGTGTTACAGGGGTGATTTTTCGCGAGTTCACCCTGCACGGCAGCCAGCTTTTCAGCCAACTTCAGCCTTCCAAAAACTCGGTCCCCCACACATAGAACATTTTAAGGCAGCAAGTAAAATAAACAGAACACAACGTTTACGGGCAAAGCCCAACCTTTTTATTATTACCAAAATAATACAAAAGGACTCCTATGTACAGGAGGCTACAAGAACAACGACTGACATTCAACACGCCAATCTGCCCGACGCCAACTCGCCGAACCGTCTTGCAATTCAGTCCCATGGCTGACCAACTTTGACTTCTCCGTTGCCAGGCGCCCCACACCTGACTGGTTTGATCAACTTAGCCCCAAGGCTGACCGAACACTTCGACCCCATGGCTGGCCAATCCGTTTGGCCCCAAGGCTGATCGAACATCACCAACATCGCATGCTGGTCCACCGACAATCCGCATCGCCGGTCCGTCCAGAGAGCCGACCTCTTGGCTGACCCGCCTTGAACTTTACTGTTGCCATGCGCCCATACACATGGCTGGCTCAGTTCTGCTTGCCACCAAGTCTGGTCTGCAACCGCACACACCCTTAGGATCTTTCACAGCCCACAGTCCGTAAGTGCCTTTCACAGCCCACACAAGTAAGTTTCCCCATGGACCCTCACTTGAAATGCTGCCACTCAACCCCTCACGTTTTGATCTCTGCCACTCGACCCATTTGTGTGCCTAGGGGAACCATTTCGGTCCCCCTTAGGAGGATTACATTTTTGTCACTCAGATTTCTCCCAATTCTGGACTTGATGACTAATGCCTACCCACACTAGTCTATTTATAGGGGAAAATCTGCCTTTGGCAGTTACAAGGGGACAGGGGGCGTGCCAGGCACATGCCTGGCCAGAAATCAAGGAACCACTTGCCCACAATGAAGGCCACATCGCCCATCATCAGCAACCATCCGAAAATGGGGAAAAACCGTCGCTATGTGCGCGCCATGGGCGTAACCGTCCCATGTGCCGCGCACATGCTCCATAACCGTCGCCCACGTTTCGGCCTTCACCCGCAATGACCCGCAACTGACCGTAACCGTCGCCAGTGCGCGCACCTGGGCATAACCGTCGCCCTGTGCGGCGCACACGTGCCTTAACCGTCGACCATGACCAGGAGCTCAACTCCCCACTTCGGCAGTTTCCCTCAACCGCCCGCAAATGGAGATAACCGTCGCCATGTGCGCGCCCATGGGCATAACCGTCGCCCATGTGCGGCGCACATGATCATAACCGCTGCCATCTCAGCGATCCATGCCTCAGCCAGGTCACCGATCCGCACGCCTCGGCCATGTCCCACATCCGCGCCCATTTCTCGGCCGACTCAGCGTCCACCTCTGCGCGTTGCCCATGATTCTCGGTCCAGCTCAGCCGTGCGGTTTTGCCCCAACACTTGGGCTCATTTCCTTGCCATCCTGCCCGCATCGTGCCCATACCTTGCGCACCCTTCGGCCCTCGACCAGCCCATGCCGTCGAGTCCTTGCCTTGTCCGTCTGCCATCGGCCAGTGCCATGCGTTGCCCACATGCACCGCCCCTTGCCAAGGTTGCCTTGCCTCGACCAGCCCGTGCCTGCCGAGTCATCCCACCCCTTGACTTGGTCGTACCACACGACCCTTGCCAAGGTCTGCCTTGCCCTCGTCCAACCGTTTGTCCGAGTCAACCCCGACCTTAGTACGCACGCCCTCATCGGTGCCGTGCGCCTTGGCCAACATAGGCCAGTGCCGAGGCCTATCACGACCATCGACACCCATCCGTCCGACGCCCGTCTGGCCGAATTCTACGGGGGTTACAAACCACCCACACCAATTGAACTCGACGTCCTCGTCGAACAGATTTAAGGTGATTTGCTCCACCTTAACCATTGAATTGCCGCCGATGAAATACCCTTCTCTCAAACAGCCCGTGCCATCTGCTCCCTTTCCCATGCCTTTACGTTCTGTATGCCTTGTCTAATACCAAGCACCGACGATCAGACCTCTTCAACCTTGCCTCCGCATCATGGCCACATACCAAGGCTCCTCTTCGAATATTCCTGCCCGGATTTTCAGCATATCCGCAACAAGCTACACGAACTCCCATGGAAAGTAAGGAATTACTCTTCATCCCGACAACTTCAACGTTGTAAGCAAGATTACTTACAATCTGAACCACTTCCTTGGTCCAGTATGAACCATTTTTCTAGGTTCAACACACCATGATATCGCATATCGGTGTAAGCCATCGCCAAGATCCCACGCCTACTTAAACAAATGAGGCCGAACATATACCATGTCGCCCAATCCAGCTTCGCAACAAGGTAGATTCCATCGCACTGATTATGCGCCACCACCCGCGTCTTATGCCTTTTGAAACAGTCAGGCCAGCAACACACATGCCCCTAACTTCTGCTTCAAACAGCCAGCAACTTGATCAACGCAATTTTTTCATTTGCGTCCCTGCCCGCGTTTCCTACGCCTTTCGAAACTATAAGCCAGCAACCTTGCCCCTTACCTCCGTCTCGAACTAGGCAGATTTTAGCCTAATTTTGTTTCCCAAAATCAGACCCCACAAGCGACCAACGCTTGTAATTTCGGACTTCTTTCATCGCCCGAATATTGCAGCAACATGGACATGGATGAAAGTGTAAGTAGCTTCGGCTCGGCCATCACCACTTACTACTTTCCCGTCCATTCCCATCTGAACCTGCGCTTAGCGTGCGGTTTGAATAAAACAGCAACCATGCCCCGTCCTTCCCATAAAGAACGTTTCCAGCCAACCTTGCGACAACCCAAAAACATGATTTGGACAACTCTCGGCCCACCCAGGCCTAAACAAGTTCAGCAATTTACCTTTGCCGAATTCCGCCTTGTTCCTAGGAATTTCCGCATCACCCACATTGAGCTATTCAGCCGCAATTTGCTCTTGGAAGGTCTCTCCAGTTCTGCCTTCACTTCATTCCGCCCTTGCCTGCATTCCAGACACTTGTTGTGCAACACCTTGGCTTCGATCTTAACATAGATCTTAGCCAAAGTCACCAATGAGCCAGTACTCTCACCAAAGAAGACCATACTGCCCATTTTTGTTGAACTTTTACGTCCAACGCCTCCCTCCGTTCGCTTCTGCCCCAGATCTAGTGCTTGAACTTCCAACCGCCAACGTTCGCAATGCCGACGTCCTGTGCTTTGATACCAATTGTTACAGGGGTGATTTTTTTCGCGAGTTCACCCTGCACGGCAGCCAGCTTTTCAGCCAACTTCAGCCTTCCAAAAACTCGGTCCCCCACACATAGAACATTTTAAGGCAGCAAGTAAAATAAACAGAACACAACGTTTACGGGCAAAGCCCAACCTTTTTATTATTACCAAAATAATACAAAAGGACTCCAATGTACAGGAGGCTACAAGAACAACGACTGACATTCAACACGCCAATCTGCCCGACGCCAACTCGCCGAACCGTCTTGCAATTCAGTCCCATGGCTGACCAACTTTGACTTCTCCGTTGCCAGGCGCCCCACACCTGACTGGTTTGATCAACTTAGCCCCAAGGCTGACCGAACACTTCGACCCCATGGCTGGCCAATCCGTTTGGCCCCAAGGCTGATCGAACATCACCAACATCGCATGTTGGTCCACCGACAATCCGCATCGCCGGTCCGTCCAGAGAGCCGACCTCTTGGCTGACCCGCCTTGAACTTTACTGTTGCCATGCGCCCATACACATGGCTGGCTCAGTTCTGCTTGCCACCAAGTCTGGTCTGCAACCGCACACACCCTTAGGATCTTTCACAGCCCACAGTCCGTAAGTGCCTTTCACAGCCCACACAAGTAAGTTTCCCCATGGACCCTCACTTGAAATGCTGCCACTCAACCCCTCACGTTTTGATCTCTGCCACTCGACCCATTTGTGTGCCTAGGGGAACCATTTCGGTCCCCCTTAGGAGGATTACATTTTTGTCACTCAGATTTCTCCCAATTCTGGACTTGATGACTAATGCCTACCCACACTAGTCTATTTATAGGGGAAAATCTGCCTTTGGCAGTTACAAGGGGACAGGGGGCGTGCCAGGCACATGCCTGGCCAGAAATCAAGGAACCACTTGCCCACAATGAAGGCCACATCGCCCATCATCAGCAACCATCCGAAAATGGGGAAAAACCGTCGCTATGTGCGCGCCATGGGCGTAACCGTCCCATGTGCCGCGCACATGCTCCATAACCGTCGCCCACGTTTCGGCCTTCACCCGCAATGACCCGCAATCGATCAGAATCGCCGCCAAAGGCGCCGCACTGGCATAACTGCCGCTTCGCGGCGGCGCACACGCGCTTTAACCGCCGACTATGACCAGAGCTCAACTCCCACTTCGCGCTTCTCAACCGCCCGCAAATGGAGATAACCGTCGCCATGAGCGTGCCCATGGGCATAACCGTCGCCCATGTGCGGCGCACATGATCATAACCGCTGCCATCTCAGCGATCCATGCCTCAGCCAGGTCACCGATCCGCACGCCTCGGCCATGTCCTGCATCCGCGCCCATTTCTCGGCCGACTCAGCGTCCACCTCTGCGCGTTGCCCATGATTCTCGGTCCAGCTCAGCCGTGCGGTTTTGCCCCAACACTTGGGCTCATTTCCAAGCCATTCTGCCCGCATCGTGCCCACACCTTGCGCACCCTTCGGCCCTCGACCAGCCCATGCCGTCGAGTCCTTGCCTTGTCCGTCTGCCATCGGCCAGTGCCATGCGTTGCCCACATGCACCGCCCCTTGCCAAGGTTGCCTTGCCTCGACCAGCCCGTGCCTGCCGAGTCATCCCACCCCTTGACTTGGTCGTATCACACGACCCTTGCCAAGGTCTGCCTTGCCCTCGTCCAACCGTTTGTCCGAGTCAACCACGACCTTAGTACGCACGCCCTCATCGGTGCCGTGCGCCTTGGCCAACATAGGCCAGTGCCGAGGCCTATCACGACCATCGACACCCATCCGTCCGACGCCCGTCTGGCCGAATTCTACGGGGGTTACAGTAGGCCACTATCCTACCATCGAAAGTTGATAGGGCAGAAATTTGAATGATGCGTCGCCGGCACGATGGCCGTGCGATCCGTCGAGTTATCATGAATCATCGCAGCAACGGGCAGAGCCCGCGTCGACCTTTTATCTAATAAATGCGTCCCTTCCAGAAGTCGGGGTTTGTTGCACGTATTAGCTCTAGAATTACTACGGTTATCCGAGTAGTAGATACCATCAAACAAACTATAACTGATTTAATGAGCCATTCGCAGTTTCACACCAATTTGTTCATACTTACACATGCATGGCTTAATCTTTGAGACAAGCATATGACTACCGCAGATCAACCGTAGCATCCTCATCGGCGTCGCGCCAAGACGAACCCGACTACCAAAAGCCCGGCGCGTCGGTCGACGCGAGCGCCGACTGCCGTCCGTAGCGAGCGCTGCTCGCTCGGGCACAGAGCCGCGAGACCCCATGCCCGCTGCGCTTATCAACCGAGGGTCCGACCGCCGCCGCTACCGCGCCATCGCCCGACCGAAGCGAGGACGACGCGGACGCGAGGGCGGCTTCGTTCAGCCCGCACACGGAATGCGAGGCCGAAGGCAACCGACAGACGCTATAATGCCGGGCATTAGGTATGCAAAGACAGAAACCGACCGAAGCGAGCAAGCGCGCCGCTTCTACAATCGAGATGGCACGCGGCGAGGAGGTCGCCGCCGAGCAGGATCCAACCTAACCGCACACGCCGAACACCACTCACGCGCCAGACGCCCAATGCTCTATCGCCGCTGCTGAACACCGCCCCGACGCCGACATCAGATGCCGAGCGCCGCGCTAATGCCGACGCTGCGAAGTCGAGCAAGTCCCGCTTAGACACGATAGATAACCCGCAGCCGCCCGCGTGGTAGAGAAGAAGGCACTCGACCGCCCGGCCGCATCGACGCCGACGGTCGTTTGGCGAGCTCGCGGCGCCGGGCGCCAGAGCTTGCCACGAGGAGCAGCTGCCTAGAACTCACCGCGACGACACGAAAGCGCCGCTTGTCTCGCCAATAATCCGCCACGATCGACCACGCCCGCTTCCGGGCCGCCGCGAGTCGCCGCCGGCTGCTGAGGACGCCGATAGCGTAGCATGGGACGAGCCCATGCGCGCTACAAGTGTGCCCCTACTATGCGCCAAGACATGACCACCAAAAACGAAAGTCGCCCTCAAGTGCCTTCAACACCTCTACCCCCTTATATATGCTTTAAAAAAAAAAATCCAAGTGACAGACTGCATACGTTTATGCCAGAGAATCATAATGGGCGCTCGGTGCCAACATGCACCGAAGGGAACCGATTCGCTCATAAATGACTTAGAAGCGCCAAGTCAACTTTTTTATATAAAAAAACTAATGGGATCACTCATTGGTCAAAACGTTCATAATAGACGGCGCGACTATTTGGTTCATGTCTCAAGTTCTTTGTTGGGCGCATGTGGACTGAAAAACCTCATTTTTCATATTATACATTCTTTGATTGTGAATGTATGCTTAACAAGTCAAGCACGAGCATGTTCACTGTGCATGCCTACCATGTCGCCCCATTTTCGCCCTCGCCTGCCGCCTATTTTCGCTGGCCGCCCATGTCGCTGGGCCGCCTATGTCGACGCTGGCCTTTGGCGTCGCCGCCTATGTCGCCCATTTTGATATGTCGACGCCGGCCGTCGCCTATGTCGCCGCTGCCTATGCCGTTCGTCGGCCCATTTTGGCCTAGCACGCCGCTTATGTCGCCGCGACGCCGAGCTCGCCTGGCCGGCCTATTTTCGCCGCTGCCGCCCATTTTGGCCTAGGACGCCGCCTATGTCGCCGCTCGCCGCCTAAGTCGCCAGACGCTTGGCCTATGTCGCTTCGTCGCCTATGTCGCCGCACGCTTGGCCTATGTCGCTGCAAGTCGGCGCTGCCAGTCGGCCTATGTCGCTGCACGCTTGGCCTATGTGCCTATGTCGCCCCATTTTGGCTATGTCGACGTCTGCCTATGTTGCTGCCCGTAGGCCTATGTTGTTGCCCGCCGGCCCATTTTGGCCTAGCACGCCCGCTTATGTCGCCAGACGCCGAGCTCGCCTGGCCGGCCTATTTTCGCTGCCGCCCATTTTGGCCTAGCACGCCGCCTATGTCGCCGCTGGGCCGCCTATGTCGCCGCACGCTTGGTTTATGTCGCCGCCTATGTCGCCCATTTTGGCTATGTCGACGCCGCCTATGTTGCCGCCGCCTATGTTGTTGCCCGGCCCATTTTGGCCTAGCACGCCGACCTATGTCGCCAGACGCCGAGCTCGCCTGGCCGCCTATTTTCGCTGCGCCCATTTTGGCCTAGGACGCCGCCTATGTCGCTGCCGCCGCCTAAGTCGCTGACGCTTGGTTTGTCGCCGCCTCGTCGGCCATGTCGCCGCACGCTTGGCCTATGTCGCCGCAAGTCGGCGCCGCTGGGCCTATGTCGCCGCACGCTTGGCCTATGTCGCCGCCTATGTCGCCCCATTTTGGCTATGTCGACGCCGCCTATGCTGCCGCTCGCCGCCTATGTTGCCGCTTCGCCGGTCCATTTTGGCCTAGCACGCCGACCTATGTCGCCAGACGCCGAGCTCGCCTGGCCGCCTATTTTCAGCTGGCCGCCCATTTTGGCCTAGCACGTCCGCCTATGTCGCTGCCCGTCGGCCTAAGTCGCTGCACGCTTGGTTTGCGTCGCTTCGCCGGGCCATGTCGCTGCACGCTTGGCCTATGTCGCCGCAAGTTTGCCACGCCGCTTATGTCGCCGCACGCTTGGCCTATGTCGCCGCCTATGTCGCCCCATTTTGGCTATGTCGCCGCCGGCCTATGTTGCCGCCCGCCGCCTATGTTGTTGTCCGTCGGTCCATTTTGGCCTAGCACGCCGGCGCTCATGTCGCCGCGACGCTTGGCTTGCCCGCCGCCTAATTTCAGCTGCCGCTCATTTTGTCCTAGGACGCCGGCCATGTCGCTGCACGCTTGGCTTGCCGGCCTATTTTCAGCCGCTGGCTCATTTTGGCCAGGACGCCGCCTATGTCGCCGCGACGCTTGGCTTGCCCGCCGGCCTAATTTCAGCCGGCTTACCGGCCTAGGACGCCATGTCGCCGCACGCTTGGCTTGCCCGCCTATTTTCAGCGCTTACCATTTTGGCCTAGACGCCGACCTATGTCGCCGCTGCACGCTTGGCTTGCCCGCCGGCCTATTTTCAGCGCTTACCATTTTGGCCTAAGACGCCGCCTATGTCGCCGCCCGCCGCCTATGTCGCCGCACGCTTGGCTAGACGCCGCCCATTTTGCCTATGTCGACGCCTATACGCACGCTTCGGCCTATGTTGTTGTCCGTCGGTCCATTTTGGCCTAGCACGTGTATAGATCCGAACACTTAGCGCGATCTCAATGAAGCAACAACTAAACCTCTATTCGAAAGAGCTAGAAATGGAATGGACGGGAGGAGGGATTTAATCGAGCGACAAAGGGTCGAATCCACGGATCGTGGCAGAAGGCCACTCGCCGCTTACAATACCCCGTCACAGATTTAAGTCGCCCGCAGCGATTCTACCCGCCGATGGAAATTGTACTTCAAGCGCCGCGACTCTTCCGCAAGGCGATTTAGCCAACGACACGCGTCTCGGGGCCAGAGGCCCTCATCGCTGGCAAGCTGACGGCGGCGATGTCGCTTCTAGCCCTGATTCTCGACTTAGAGGCGCTCACCATAATCCAAAGACACTCAGAGCTTCACACATCGCTTTTCAACCAAGCGCGATGACCAATTGTGCGAATCAACGCTCTCTCGCATCAGGTTGAATTACTATCGCGATAATCGCCATCGCAGGTAAAACTAACTCGCCTCACGACGGCCTAAACCCACCACGCTCCCTATCGCGGGTGAACAATCCAACACTTGGTGAATTTCGCTTCACAATGATAGGAAGAGCCGACATCGAAGGATCAAAAGCAACGCCGCTATGAACGCTGGTCGCCAAGCCGCTTATCCCCGTGGTAACTTTTCTCGACACCTCTAGCTTCAATTCAAGGTCTAAAGGATCGTTAGGCCACGCTTTCACTCGCTCAGATTCGCATCGGAAATCGTAATCAAACGAGCTTTTACCCTTCGCTCCACACGAGATTGCTCGCTGAGCTCATCTTAGACACCGCGTTATCTTTTAACAGATGTGCCGCCACCAAACTCCCCACCGACAATGTCTTCATCGATCGGCTCGCAAAAGCAAGCCTGGTCCAAAAAGAGGGCAAGGCCCCGCCTCCGATTCACTAATAAGTAAAATAACGTTAAAAGTAGTGGTATTTCACTTTCGCCTTCTGGCCCACTTATACTACACCTCTCAAGTCATTTCACAAAGTCTGACTAGAGTCAAGCTCAACAGGTCTTCTTTCCTCACGATTCTCGCCAAGCCCGCTCCTTTGGCGTGGTTTCACTGATAGTAGACAGGATGGGAATCTCGTTAATCCATTCACGCCACTAATTAGATGACGAGGCATTTGGCTACCTTAAGAGAGTCATAGTTACTCCCGCCGCTTACCCGCTTGGTTGAATTTCTTCACTTTGACATTCGTGAGCATCAAGCGTAAATCACATTGCGTAAACATCCGCTGGGACCATCGCAATGCTTTGTTTTAATTAAACAATGGATTCCCTTGTCCGCATTTCAGCTCTGAGTTGGTCGCTCGACGCCCGGAAGGCCCCTCAAGGAACTGCTCTACCTCGCGGCAAGACGCTGGCGACCCGCCTCGCCGCGAAGTTAGCCGAGCAGTCACGACAATGACGGTTCGGATCGACCCCGTGCTCACTTCTCGTGAGCCAATCCTTTTCCCGGTTACGATCCATTTTGCCGACTTCCTTGCCTACATTGTTCCATCGACTGCAGGTCGCTCACCTTGAGACTGATGCGGCATGAGTACGACCGTGTGGATTCGCACGGTCCTCCGGATTTTCGCGGTCCGGAGCGCACCGACACCACGCGACGCGGCGGTTCTTCCAGCTGACCGACTCTACCTACCGAGCCGCTTCAGCGGGCAGTCGTTAAACGTAAAAGATAACTCTTCCCGAGGTTCCCGCCGACGCCTCCGACTTCCTAACGCTGCCGCCAACCGCCACATCCTGCTCAGAATTTTAACCCGATTCCTTTCGAGTACGCGCAACGCTTATCTCGCAGGGTTCCCCGACCCTTAGATCGACTAACCCATGTGCAAGTGCCGCTCACATGGAACCTTTCCTCTTCGGCCTTCTAAGTTCTCATTTGAATATTTGCTACTACCACCAAGATCGGCACCGACGGCCGCTCCGCCCGGGCTCGCGCCCAAGGTTTTGCAGCGACCGCCGCGCCCTCCTACTCATCGGGGCCTGGCACTTGCCCCGACGGCCGGGTGTAGGTCGCGCGCTTAAGCGCCATCCATTTTCGGGGCTAGTTGATTCGGCAGGTGAGTTGTTACACACTCCTTAGCGGATTTCGACTTCCATGACCACCGCCCCGCTGCCTTAATCGACCAACACCCTTTGTGGATCTAGGTTAGCGCCAGCTTGGCAATCAGAATCCCGCTTCCTGCTCATCCCGCACGCGCTCGCTACCAAAAATGGCCCACTGAGCTCTTGATTCCGTGGCGCTGCTCAACAAAGCACCGCGCTGGCCCTACCTATTTAAAGTTTGAGAATAGTCGAGGGCGCTGCGCTCGAGGCCTCTAATCATTGGCTTTACCCGATAGAACTCGCACGCGAGCTCCAGCCTATCCTAAGGGAAACTTCTGAGGGAACCAGCATTAGACGGCTCGATTAGTCTTTCGCCTCTATACCCAAGTCGATTTAACGATTTGCATCGCCAAGATCGCCGCGCCTCCACCGTAGTTTCTCCGCTTCGCCCCGCCAGCATAGTTCACCATCTTTCGTCCCGACAGTATGCTCACACTCAACCCTTCTCGTAAGATCAAGGTCGGCCGGCGGTGCACTTCGCGGATCCCGCCAATCGCCTTCCTTACGCTTACGGTTTACTTCGCCCGCTGACTCGCACACATGTCGACTTTGGTCCGTGTTTCAAGACGGTCGAATGGGAGCCCACAGCCGTCCGAGCGCCGCAGATGCCGGCACGCCGGAGGCGCGCCGCTTTCCACAATCGAGGACGGCGCGCTCACGGGCGATCGAGAGCCCGGCTTTGGCCGCTTCTAATCCACGCTGGTCCGCGCTTCGAAGTCGATCGGCGGACCGCTTAGTCGCTGCTCCACATCCGACCGGGCGCATCGCCGCCCCATCCGCTTCCTCCCGACAATTTCAAGCACTCTTGACTCTC
Organism: Przewalskia tangutica; assembly: GCA_029844215.1. NCBI lineage: Eukaryota > Viridiplantae > Streptophyta > Magnoliopsida > Solanales > Solanaceae > Przewalskia > Przewalskia tangutica. Next base: position 113,045 of record JAQGDG010000358.1, read on the forward strand.
TTTTCAAAGTCCTTTTCATCTTTCTCGCAGATTTGTTCGCCATTCGCCTCTCGCCCAGATTTAGCCTCGACGGAATTCACCGCCTGATTGGCCGCATTCCCAAACAACCCGACTCAGAGATACTGCGGCGCGACAGTGGTCCGGCACAACGGGCTCACTTTCTCCGCGCTTCTTCCAGGGACTTGGGCCCGGCCCACGAGGACGCTTTCCAGACTACACCGGACGACGAGCCGCCTGATTCTAAGGCCGGGCTGTTCTGCTCGCCGCCACATTAGGGGAATCCTTGTAAGTTTTTTTCCTCCGCTTATTGATATGCTTAAATTCAGCGGGGAGTCCCGCCTCACCTGCGGTCGCGGTCGGAGCGCGCGAGCGCGCAAAGCGGGTCCGGGAGTCCGAACGCGACGGCCGCAGACTACGGTAGCCGGGTCACAACCACCACATGCCGCGACGCCCGTCGACGTGGACTCGCATTTAGGCCAGCCGCGAGCCCGGGCGACGGAGGTTAGCCGCTTCGCCGCCAAGGCCCCTCGAGCGGGCGCGCGCGCGGGGCGACGGATGCGTGACGCCAGCAGACGCGTTCTACCGACGGCCGGGCGCAACTTGCGCTCAAAGACTGATGGTTCACGGATTCTCGCACCACACCAAGTATCGATTTCGCCACGCTCTTCATCGGCGCGAGCCGAGATATCCGCTGCCGGTAGTCGCTTTCGCCAAAGAAGCACGCGCCTCGCGAGAGGCGCCGCCCTCAATTTTATTCCTTACGCTTTCCGCCGGGTTCGTTGTCGCCCGCCGCACACAAGGCCGGACGGAGGGGGAACGCGCGGGCGAGGGCGACCGCTCGCTGCGCCCCCGCTAAAACGTGTTCGCTGGTCGTTTCACGCGCAGTTTCGACAATGATCCTTCCGCAGTTCACCTACGAAACCTTGTTACGACTTCTCCTTCCTCTAAATGATAAGGTTCAATGGACTTCTCGCGACGTCCGCTGGCAAATAACCGCTGCCGCCGCGATCCGAACATTTCACCGATCATTCAATCGGTAGGAGCGACGCGCGTGTGTACAGCGGCGTGGACGTAGTCAACGCGAGCCGATGACTCGCGCTACTAGGAATTCCTCGCCAAGACCAACAATTGCAATGATCTATCCCCATCACGATGAAATTTCAAAGATTACCCGCCCGCTTCGCCAAGGCTATAAACTCGCTGAATACATCGCAGAAGCGCGCGCGCGCCCGTAACATCTAAGGCGGCATCACTGCACTGCTATTGCCTCAACTTCCGCGCCTAAAAGGCCGTAGTCCTCTAAGAAGCCGTCACGAGGATACCTCCGCATAGCTAGTTAGCAGGCCGAGGTCTCGCTCGCTAACTAATTAACTGCATAAATCGCTTCCACCAACTAAGAACGGCATGCACCACCACCCATAGAATCAAGAAAGAGCTCTCAGTCTGTCAATCCTTACTATGTCTGGACCTGGTAAGTTTCCCCGTGTTGAGTCAAATTAAGCCGCAGGCTCCACTCCTGGTGGTGCCCTTCCGTCAATTCCTTTAAGTTTCAGCCATGACCATACTTCCCTAACCCAAAAACTTTGATTTCTCATAAGGTGCCATGAGTCCTAAAAGCAACATCCGCCGATCCTCGGTCGGCATCGCTTATGGTCGAGACTAGACGGTATCCGATCGCCTTCGAGCCCCCAACTTTCGCTTTGATTAATGAAAACATCCTTGGCAAATGCTTTCGCAGCTTGTTCGCCTTTCATAAATCCAAGAATTTCACCGACTATGAAATACGAATGCCCCGATCGCCCTCGTTAATCATTACTCCGATCCCGGCGCCAACGTAATAGACCGAAATCCTATAATGTTATCCCATGCTAATGTATACGAGCGTAGGCTTGCTTTGAGCACTCTAATTTCTTCAAAGTAATAAATACGAGGCACGACTCCGCCAATTAAGGCCAGAGCGCATCGCCGGCAGCAGGACGACGACGATCGATGCACACCGCGAGGCGGACCGGCCGACCCATCCCAAAGTCCAACTACGAGCTTTTTAATCGCAATAACTTAAATATACGCTATCGAGCCGAATTACCGCGCCGCCGCACCGCATTTGCTCCTCCAATGGATCCTCGTTAAGGGATTTAGATTGTACTATTCCAATTACTGCACTCAAAGAGTCTTGATTGTTATTTATTGTCACTACCTCCCGTGTCGATTGGGTAATTTGCGCTACCGCTTTCCTCGACGTGGTAGCCGCTTTCGTGCTCCTCTCCTAATCGAACCCTAATTCTCCGTCACCCGCCACCACCATGGTAGGCCACTATCCTACCATCGAAAGTTGATAGGCGTAAATTTGAATGATGCGCCGCCGCACGACGGCCGCGGCGATCCGCCGAGTTATCATGAATCATCGCAGAACGCGCAGAGCCCGCGCCGACCTTTTATCTAATAAATGCGCCCTTCCGTAAGTCGGGTTTGTTGCACGATAGCTCTAGAATTACTACTGCTATCCGAGTAGTAGATACCATCAAACAAACTATAATCGATTTAATGAGCCATTCGCAGCTTCACAATCAATTTGTTCATACTTACACATGCTTGGCTTAATCTTTGAGACAAGCATATGACTCCGGGCAGGATCAACCGTAGCATCCTCATCGGCGTCGCTACAAGACGAACCCGACTCCGCCCGAAGGGCGCGTCGGTCGACGCGAGCGACTGCCGTCCGTAGCGAGCGCTGCTCGCTCGGGCAGACAGAGCCGCGAGACCCCATGCCCGCTGCGCTTATCGAACTGAGGGTCCGACCGCCGCTACCGCGCCATCGCCCGACCGAAGCGAGGACGACGCGGACGCGAGGGCGGCTTCGTTCAGCCCGCACACGGAATGCGAGGCCGAAGGCAACCGACAGACGCTATAATGCCGGGCATTAGGTATGCAAAGACAGAAACCGACCGAAGCGAGCCCAAGCGCGCCGCTCTACAATCGAGATGGCACGCGGCGAGGAGGTCGCCGCCGAGCAGGATCCAACCTAACCGCACACGCCGAACACCACTCACGCTGGCCAGACGCCCAATGCTCTATCGCCGCTGCTGAACACCGCCCCGACGCCCGACATCGATGCCGAGCGCCGCTAATGCCGACAAGCTGGAAGTCGAGCAAGTCCCGCTAGACACGATAGATAACCCGCAGCCCGCCTGGGGGTAGAGAAGAAGGCACTCGACCGCCCGGCCAGATCGGACGCTGACGGTCGCCGGCGAGCTCGCGGCGCCGGGCGCCAGAGCTTGCCACGAGGAGCAGCGTTTAGAACTCACCGCGACGACACGAAAGCGCCGCTTTGTCTCATTAATAATCCGCCACGATCGACCACGCCCGCTTCAGCCGCCGGCGAGTCGCCGCCGGCGCTGAGGACGCCGATAGCGTAGCATGGGACGAGCCCATGCGCTACAAGTGTGCCCCTACTATGCGCCAAGACATGACCACCAAAACGAAAGTCGCCTCAAGTGCCTTCAACACCTCTACCCTTATATATGCTTTAAAAAAATCCAAGTGACAGACTGCATACGTTTATGCCAGAGAATCATAATGGGCGCCTGGTGCCAACATGCACCGAAAGGGAACCGATTCGCTCATAAATGACTTAGAAGCGCCAAGGCAACATTTTTATATAAAAACTAATGGGATCACTCATTGGTCAAAACGCTCATAATAGACTACGCGACTATTCGTTCATGTCTCAAGTTCTTTGTTGGGCGACGTGGACCTAAAAACCTCATTTTTCATATTATACATTCTTTGATTGTGAATGTATGCTTAACAAGTCAAGCACGAGCATGTTCACTTTTCGCCGGCCCATTTTGCCGCCTCGCTGCCCGCCGGCCTATTTCGCTGCACGCTTGGCCCATGTCGCCGCATTTCGCCGCCGCCGCGCCGGCCACGCTCATGTCGCCGCGACGCCGTTTGCGTCGCCGCCTATGTCGCCCATTTTGGATATGTCGACGCCGCCTATGTTGCTGCCCGCCGCCTATGTTGTTGCCGCCGTCGTCCATTTTGGCCTAGCACGCCCGCCTATGTCGCCAGACGCCGAGCTCGCCTGCCGGCCTATTTTCGCCGCTGGCTACCATTTGGCCTAGGACGCCGGCCATGTCGCCGCCGCTCGCCTAAGTCGCCGCACGCTTGGTTTATGTCGCCGCCTATGTCGCCATTTTGGCTATGTCGACGCCGCGGCGTTGCCGCCCGTACGGCGTTGTTGCCGGCTTGGCCCATTTTGGCCTAGCACGCCGCTTATGTCGCCGACGCCGAGCTCGCCTGGCCGCCTATTTTTCGCTGCCGCCCATTTTGGCCTAGCACGCCGCTTATGTCGCCGCCGCTGAGTCGCTGCACGCTGCTTTTGCCGCCGCCCATTTTGGCTAGCACGCCGCTTATGTCGCCGCAGGCGCCGCCGGGCCGCCTATGTCGCCGCACGCTTGGTCGGCGTCGCCGCCTATGTCGCCCATTTTGGCTATGTCGACGCCGCTTGCCGCGGCCTATGTTGTTGCGCTTCGGCCCATTTTGGCCTAGCACGCCGACCTATGTCGCCGCGACGCCGAGCTCGCCTGGCCGGCCTATTTTCGCCGGCCGCCCATTTTGGCCTAGGACGCCGCCTATGTCGCTGCCGCTCGGCCTAAGTCGCCAGACGCTTGGCCTATGTCGCCGCCGCTCGTCGCCTATGTCGCCGCACGCTTGGCCTATGTCGCCGCAAGTCGGCCGCTGGCCGCCTATGTCGCCGCACGCTTGGTCGGCGTCGCCGCCTATGTCGCCCATTTTGGCTATGTCGACGCCGCCTATGTTGCTGCCCGCCGCCTAAGTTGTTGCCCGTCGGCCCATTTTGGCCTAGGACGTCGGCCTATGTCGCCGCACGCCGAGCTCGCCTGGCCGGCCTATTTTCGCCGCTACCATTTTGGCCTAGGACGCCGCCTATGTCGCCGCTTCGGCCTAAGTCGCTGCACGCTTGGCCTATGTCGTCGGCCTATGTCGCCGCACGCTTGGCCTATGTCGCTGCAAGTCGGCGCGCTACCGGCCTATGTCGCCGCCGCCGCCTATGTCGCTGCACGCTTGGCTAGGGCGTCGGCCTATGTCGCCCCATTTTGGCTATGTCGCTGCACGCCTATGTTGCTGCCCGCCGCCTATGTTGTTGTCCGTCGGTCCATTTTGGCCTAGCACGCCGCCTATGTCGCCGCGACGCTTGGCTTGCCCGCCGCCTAATTTCAGCGCTGGCCGCTCATTTTGTCCTAGGACGCCGCCATGTCGCCGCACGCTTGGCTTGCCCGCCGGCCTATTTTCAGCGCTGCCGCTCATTTTGGCCTAGGACGCCGCCTATGTCGCCGCGACGCTTGGCTTGCCCGCCGCCTAATTTCAGCGCTGGCCGCTCGCTTTGGCCTAGGACGCCGCCTATGTCGCCGCGACGCTTGGCTTGCCCGCCGCCTATTTTCGCTGGCCGCTCATTTTGGCCTAGGACGCCGACCTATGTCGCCGCACGCTTGGCTTGCCCGCCGCCTATTTTCGCCGCTGGCCGCTCATTTTGGCCTAAGACGCCGCCTATGTCGCTGCGTCCGCCTATGTCGCCGCACGCTTGGCTAGACGCCGCCCATTTTGCCTATGTCGACGCCGCCTATGTTACGCACGCTTCGCCGCCTATGTTGTTGCCCGCCGGTCCATTTTGGCCTAGGACGGTATAGATCCGAACACTTAGCGCGATCTCAATGAAGCAACAACTAAACCTCTATTCGAAAGAGCTAGAAATGGAATGGACGGGAGAGGGATTTAATCTGAGCGACAGCGGCTGAATCGACCGATCGTGGCAAGCAAGGCCACTCGCCGCTTACAATACCCCGTCGCAGATTTAAGTCGCTCGCAGCGATTCTACCCGCCGCCGATGGAAATTGTACTTCAAGGCGCCGCCGCGACTCTTCCGCACGGCGACTTAGCCAACGACACGTGCCCTTGGGGGCCAGAGGCCCCTACTGCGGGTCGGCAAGCGGACGGCGGGCGCATGCGCCGCTTCTAGCCCGGATTCTGACTTAGAGGCGTTTCACCATAATCCAAAGACACTCAGAGCTTCACACATCGCTTTTCAACCAAGCCCGATGACCAATCCTGAGAATCAACCGCCTCTCGCATTCAGGTTGAATTACTATCGCGACATCGCCATCGCAGGTAAAACTAACTCGCCTCACGACTCGCCTAAACCCACCACGCTCCCTATCGTGGGTGAAGAATCCAACCCTGGGTGAAGTCTGCTTCACAATTATAGGAAGAGCCGACATCGTAGGATCTATAAGCAACGTCGCTATGAACGCTTGGCGCCAAGCCGCTTATCCCCGTGGTAACTTTTCTCGACACCTCTAGCTTCGAATTCGGCGTCTAAAGCGATCGTTAGGCCACGCTTTCACTTCGTCAGACTGCATCGAAATCGTAATCAAACGAGCTTTTACCCTTCGCTCCACACGAGATTGCTCGCTGAGCTCATCTTAGACACCGCGTTATCTTTTAACAGATGTGCCGCCGCCTACCAAACTCCCCACCGACAATGTCTTCCGCTCGATCGGCTCGCAAAGCAAGCCTGGTCCAAAAAGAGGGCAAGGCCCCGCCTCCGATTCACTAATAAGTAAAATAACCTTAAAAGTAGTGGTATTTCACTTTCGCCTTTCGGCTCCCACTTATACTACACCTCTCAAGTCATTTCACAAAGTCTGACTAGAGTCAAGCTCAACAGGGTCTTCTTTCCTCACGATTCGCCAAGCCCGCTCCTTGGTCGTGGTTTCACTGATAGTAGACTGGGACTGTGGGAATCTCTTTAAGCCATTCATGCGCGTCACTAATTTGATGACGAGGAATTTGGCTACCTTAAGAGATTCATAGTTACTCCCGCGGTTTAGCCGCGCTTGGTTGAATTTGTTCACTTTGACATTCGTGAGCATCGCGTAAATCACATTGCGTAAACATCCGCTGGGACCATCGCAATGCTTTGTTTTAATTAAATACTGGATTCCTTGTCCGCATTTCAGCTCGAAGTCATTGCTCGACGCCGGAAGGCCCCAAGGAACTGCTCCTACCGTCTCTCGCAAGACGCTGGCGACCCGCCTCGCCGCGAAGCAGCCGAGCAGTCCACGACAATGACGGGTTCGGATCGACCCCGTGCTCACTTCTCGTGAGCCAATCCTTTTCCCGGTTACGATCCATTTTGCCGACTTCCTTGCCTACATTGTTCCATCGACTGCAGGTCGCTCACCTCGAGACTGACGCGTTATGAGTACGACCGTGTGGATTCGCACGGTCCTCCGGATTTTCGCGGTCACGGAGCGCACCGACACCACGCGACGGCGGTGCTCTTCCAGCTGACCGATTCTACCTACCGAGCCGCTTCTGTGGCGGGCAGTCGTTAAACGTAAAAGATAACTCTTCCCGAGGCTCCCGCCGACGTCTCCGGACTTCCTAACGCTGCCGCCAACCGCCACATCCTTGCTCAGAATTTTAACCCGATTCCTTCGAGTACGCTACAACGCGCTTATCTCGCAGGGTTCCTCCGACTTAGGATCGACTAACCCATGTGCAAGTGCCGCTCACATGGAACCTTTCCCCTCTGCGGCCTTCAAAGTTCTCATTTGAATATTTGCTACTACCACCAAGATCAGAACCGACGGCCGCCCGCCGCTCGCGCTTCGTTTTGCAATGATCGCCGCTTCTCCTACTCATCTGGCTCGCACTTGCCCCGACGGCCGCGTAGGTCGCGCGCTAAGCGCCATCCATTTTCGGGCTAGTTGATTCGGCAGTGAGTTGTTACACACTCCTTAGCGGATTTCGACTTCCATGACCACCGCCCCATTGCCTTAATCGACCAACACCCTTTGTGGATCTAGGTTAGCGCAGCTTGGCAATCAGAACCCGGCCTGCTCATCCCGCATCGCTAGCTCGCTACCAAAATGGCCCACTTGGAGCTCTTGATTCCGCGTGGCGCTGCTCAACAAAGCAGCCGCTGGCCCTACCTATTTAAAGTTTGAGAATAGGTCGAGGGCGCTACTCCGAGGCCTCTAATCATTGGCTTTACCCGATAGAACTCGCACGCGAGCTCCAGCCTATCCTAAGGGAAACTTCTGAGGAACCACTACTAGACGGCTCGATTAGTCTTTCGCCCTATACCCAAGTCGATTTAACGATTTGCATCGCCAAGATCGCCGCGCCTCCACCGTAGTTTCTCCGCTTCGCCCCGCCAGCATAGTTCACCATCTTCGGTCCCGACAGTATGCTCACACTCAACCCTTCTCGTAAGATCAAGGTCGGCCGGGCGTGCACTTCGCGGATCCCGCCAATCGCCTTCCTTACGCTTACGGTTTACTTCCGCCCGCTGACTCGCACACATGTCGACTTTGGTCCGTGGTTTCAAGACGGTCGAACGGGAGCCCACAGTGCCGGTCCGAGCGCCGCAGATGCCGGCACGCCGAGGCGCGCTACGCTTTCCACAATCGAGGACGGCGCTCGCGGCGACGAGAGCCCGGCTTTGGCCGCCTTCAATCCACGCTGGTCCGCGCTTCGAAGTCGATCGGCGGACGGCTAGTCGCTGCTCCACATCCGACGGGCGCATCGCCGCCCCCATCCGCTTCCTCCCGACAATTTCAAGCACTCTTTGACTCTCTTTTCAAAGTCCTTTTCATCTTTCTCGCAGATTTGTTCGCCATCGGCCTCTCGCTCAGATTTAGCCTCGACGGAATTCACCGCCTGATTTGGTCAGATTCCCAAACAACCCGACTCAGAGATACTGTGGCGCGACAGTGGTCCGGCACAACGGCTCACTTTCTCCGCGCTTCTTCCAGTGGACTTGGGTCCCGGCCGCCACGAGGACGCCTCCAGACTACACTTCGACGACGGAGCCGCCTGATTCTAAGGTCATTGCTCTCGCTCGCCACATTAGGGGAATCTTGTAAGTTTCTTTTTCCTCCGCTTATTGATATGCTTAAACTCACGGTAGTCCCGCCGACTGGGTCGCGGCCGGAGCGCGCGAGCGCAAAGAGGGTCCGGAGTCCGAACGCGACGGCCGCGCAGACTACGGTAGCCGGGTCACAACCACCACATGCCGCGACGCCCGCCGACGTGGACTCGTGATTTAGGCCAGCCGCGAGCCCGGGCGCACGGAGGCCGCTGCCGCCGCGCCGCTGCCCTCGAGCGGGCGCGCGCGCGGGGCGACGGATGCGTGACGCCAGCAGACGTGTCTCTACCGACGGCCGGGCGCACCGCGCTCAAAGACTCGATGGTTCACGGATTCTCGCATTCACACCAAGTATCGTGATTTCGCCACGCTCTTCATCGGCGCGAGCCGAGATATCCGCTGCCGGTAGTCGCTTCAGCCAAAGAAGCACGCGCCTCCTCGCGAGAGGCGCCGCCCTCAATTTATTCCTTACGCTTTCCGCGCCGGGTTCGTTGTCGCCGCTGCACACAAGGCCGGACGGAGGGGGAACGCGGGCGAGGGCGACCGCCTCACGCGCTGCCCCGCTGCTAAAACGTGTTCGGGTCGTTTCACGCGCAGTTTCGACAATGATCCTGCCGCAGGTTCACCTCCGGTAACCTTGGTACGACTTCTCCTTCCTCTAAATGATAAGGTTCAATGGACTTCGCGACGTCGCTGGCAGCGAACCGCTCCGCCGCTGATCCAACATTTCACCGATCATTCAATCTGCAGGAGCGACGGGCGCGTGTGTACAAAGCGGCGTGGACGTAGTCAACGCGAGCCGATGACTCGCGCTTACTAGGAATTCCTCGCCAAGACCAACAATTGCAATGATCTATCCCCATCACGATGAAATTTCAAAGATTACCCGGCCCGCTTCGCCAAGGCTATAAACTCGCTGAATACATCGCAGTAGCGCGGCGCCCGTAACATCTGGGCGGCATCACGCACTGCTATTGCCTCAACTTCCGCGCCTAAAAGGCCGTAGTCCTCTAAGAAGCCGTCCGCGAGGATACCTCCGCATAGCTAGTTAGCAGTCGAGGTCTCGCTCATAACTAATTAACTGCATAAATCGCTTCCACCAACTAAGAACGCCATGCACCACCACCCATAGAATCAAGAAAGAGCTCTCACCATTAATCCTTACTATGTCCGACTCGTAAGTTTCCTGTTGAGTCAAATTAAGCCGCAGTGCTCCACTCCCGTGGTGCCCTTCCACAATTCCTTTAAGTTTCAGCCCATGACCATACTTCCCTAACCCAAAAACTTTGATTTCTCATAAGGTGCCATGAGTCCTAAAAGCAACATCCGCCGATCCTCGGCTCGGCATCGCTTATGGTCGAGACTAGACGGTATCCGATCGCCTTCGAGCCCCCAACTTTCGCTCTTGATTAATGAAAACATCCTTGGCAAATGCTTTCGCAGCTTGTTCGCCTTTCATAAATCCAAGAATTTCACCGACTATGAAATACGAATGCCCCGATCGCCCCTCGTTAATCATTACTCCGATCCCGGCGCCAACGAATAGGACCAAATCCTATAATGTTATCCCATGCTAATGTATACGAGCGTAGGCTTGCTTTGAGCACTCTAATTTCTTCAAAGTAATAAATACGAGGCACGACTCCGCCAATTAAGGCCGTGAGCGCATCGCCGGCAGCAGGACGCAGACGATCGATGCACACCGCGAGGCGACCGCCGACCCATCCCAAAGTCCAACTACGAGCTTTTTAACCGCAATAACTTAAATATACGCTTATCGAGCCGAATTACCGCTACCGGGCACCGCATTTGCCCTCCAATGGATCCTCGCAAGGGATTTAGATTGTACTATTCCAATTACTGCACTCAAAGAGCCCAGATTGTTATTTATTGTCACTACCTCCCCGCGTCGATTGGGTAATTTGCGCTACCGCCGCCTTTCCTTCGACGTGGTAGCCGCCGTGCTCCTCTCCTAATCGAACCCTAATTCTCCGCCACCCGTCACCACCATGGTAGGCCACTATCCTACCATCGAAAGTTGATAGGCGTAAATTTGAATGACGCGCCGCCGCACGACGGCCGCGGCGATCCGCCGAGTTATCATGAATCATCGCAAAGAACGGCAGAGCCCGCCGACCTTTTATCTAATAAATGCGCCCTTCCGTAAGTCGGGTTTGTTGCACGATAGCTCTAGAATTACTACTGCTATCCGAGTAGATACCATCAAACAAACTATAACTGATTTAATGAGCCATTCGCAGTTTCACAGTCTGAATTTGTTCATACTTACACATGCATGGCTTAATCTTCGAGACAAGCATATGACTACCGCAGATCAACCGTAGCATCCTCATCGGCGTCGCGCCAAGACGAACCCGACTCCGCCCAAAGGGCGCGCCGGTCGACGCGAGCGACTGCCGTCCGTAGCGAGCGCTGCTCGCTCGGGCGCACAGAGCCGCGAGACCCCATGCCCGCTGCGCTTATCGAACCGAGGGTCCGACCGCCACCGCCGCGCGCCATCGCTCGACCGAAGCGAGGACGACGCGGACGCGAGGGCGGCTTCGTTCAGCCCGCACACGGAATGCGAGGCCGAAGGCAACCGACAGACGCTATAATGCCGGGCATTAGGTATGCAAAGACAGAAACCGACCGAAGCGAGCCCAAGCGCGCCGCTTCACAATCGAGATGGCACGCGGCGAGGAGGTCGCCGCCGAGCAGGATCCAACCTAACCGCACACGCCGAACACCACTCACGCGCCAGACGCCCAATGCTCTATCGCCGCTGCTGAACACGCCCCGACGCCCGACATCAGTATGCCGAGCGCCGCTAATGCCGACGCAGCGAAGTCAGAGCAAGTCCCGCTAGACACGATAGATAACCCGCAGCCCGCCCTGTGGGGGGGTAGAGAAGAAGAAGGCACTCGACCTGCCCGGCCGCATCGGACGCTCGACGGGTCGTTTACGGAGTTCGCGGCGCCGCGCCAGAGCTTGCCACGAGGAGCAGCTGTTTAGAACTCACCGCGACGACACGAAAGCGCCGCTTTGTCTCGCCAATAATCCGCCACGATCGACCACGCCGCTTCCAGCCGGCGAGTCGCCGCCGCTTGCTGAGGACGCCGATAGCGTAGCACGACGAGCCCATGCGCGCTACAAGTGTGCCCCTACTATGCGCCAAGACATGACCACCAAAACGAAGTCGCCTCAAGTGCCTTCAACACCTCTACCCCTTATATATGCTTTAAAAAAATCCAAGTGACAGACTGCATACGTTTATGCCAGAGAATCATAATGGGCGCTCAGGTGCCAACATGCACCGAAAGGGAACCGATTCGCTCATAAATGACTTAGAAGCGCCAAGGCAACATTTTTATATAAAAACTAATGGGATCACTCATTGGTCAAAACGCTCATAATAGACTACGCGACTATTTGGTTCATGTCTCAAGTTCTTTGTTACGACGTGGACCTAAAAACCTCATTTTTCATATTATACATTCTTTGATTGTGAATGTATGCTTAACAAGTCAAGCACGAGCATGTTCACTTTGCATGTCTACCATGTCGCCCCATTTCGCCCCGCCTATTTTTCGCCGCTGGCCCATGTCGCCGCTGGGCCGCCATGTCGCCGACGCTGGTTTATGTCGCCGCCTATGTCGCCCCATTTTGGATATGTCGACGCCGCCTATGTTGCTTCGCCGGCCATGTTGTTGCTTCGTCGGCCCATTTTGGCCTAGCACGCCGCTTATGTCGCCGCGACGCCGAGCTCGCCTGGCCGCCTATTTTCGCTGCTTACCATTTTGCCTAGGACGCCGCCTATGTCGCTGCCCGCCGCCTAAGTCGCCAGACGCTTGGTTTATGTCGCCGCTTCGTCGCCTATGTCGCCGCACGCTTGGCCTATGTCGCCGCAAGTTTGCGCCGCTGGGCCGCCTATGTCGCCGCACGCTTGGCCTATGTCGCCGCCTATGTCGCCCATTTTGGCTATGTCGACGCCGCCTATGTTGCTGCCCGTAGGCCTATGTTGTTGCCCGCTCGGCCCATTTTGGCCTAGCACGCCCGCTTATGTCGCAGACGCCGAGCTCGCCTGGCCGGCCTATTTTCGCGCTGGCCGCCCATTTTGGCCTAGCACGCCGCCTATGTCGCCGCTACGGGCCACGCTACGCCTATGTCGCCGCACGCTTGGCCTATGTCGCCGCCTATGTCGCCCCATTTTGGCTATGTCGACGCCGCCTATGTTGCCGCCCGCTTCGCCTATGTTGTTCGCCGGCCCATTTTGGCCTAGCACGCCGACCTATGTCGCCAGACGCCGAGCTCGCCTGGCCGGCCTATTTTCGCTGGCCGCCCATTTTGGCCTAGGACGCCGCCTATGTCGCCGCCCGCCGCCTAAGTCGCCGCACGCTTGGCCTATGTCGCCGCTCGCCGCCTATGTCGCCGCACGCTTGGCCTATGTCGCCGCAAGTCGGCTACCGCTGGGCCGCCATGTCGCCGCACGCTTGGTTTGCGTCGCCGCCTATGTCGCCCCATTTTGGCTATGTCGACGCCGCCTATGTTGCTGCCCGTCGTCGGCCTATGTTGTTGCCCGTCGGTCCATTTTGGCCTAGCACGTCGACCTATGTCGCCAGACGCCGAGCTCGCCTGGCCGCCTATTTTCGCTGGCCGCCCATTTTGGCCTAGGACGCCGCCTATGTCGCCGCTTCGCCGCCTAAGTCGCCAGACGCTTGGCCTATGTCGCCGCTCGCCGGCCTATGTCGCCGCACGCTTGGCCTATGTCGCCGCAAGTCGGCGCCGCCACGGCCTATGTCGCCGCTACGGCCATGTCGCCGCACGCTTGGCCTATGTCGCCGCCTATGTCGCCCCATTTTGGCTATGTCGCCGCCGCCTATGTTGCTGCCCGTCGGCCTATGTTGTTGTCCGTCGGTCCATTTTGGCCTAGCACGTCGACCTATGTCGCTGCACGCTTGGCTTGCCCGTCGGCCTAATTTCAAGGCCGCTTACCATTTTGTCCTAGGACGCCGCCATGTCGCCGCGACGCTTGGCTTGCCCGCCGCCTATTTTCAGCTGCCGCTCATTTTGGCCTAGGACGCCGCCTATGTCGCCGCGACGCTTGGCTTGCCCGCCGCCTAATTTCAGCGCTGGCCGCTCAGCTTTGGCCTAGGACGCCGGCCATGTCGCCGCGACGCTTGGCTTGCCCGCCGCCTATTTTCGCCGCTGGGCTCATTTTGGCCTAGGACGCCGACCGTCGCCGCACGCTTGGCTTGCCCGCCGCCTATTTTCAGCGCTGGCCGGCTCATTTTGGCCTAAGACGCCGCCTATGTCGCTCGCCGCCTATGTCGCCGCACGCTAGGACGCCTACCATTTTGCCTGCGTCGACGCCGCCTATGTTATCGCTTCGCCGCCTATGTTGTTGCCGCCGGTCCATTTTGGCCTAGGACGGTATAGATCCGAACACTTAGCGCGATCTCAATGAAGCAACAACTAAACCTCTATTCGAAAGAGCTAGAAATGG
>JAQGDG010000358.1:132500-170000 GCA_029844215.1 Przewalskia tangutica
CCGCCGGGCACCGCATTTGCCCTCCAATGGATCCTCGTTAAGGGATTTAGATTGTACTATTCCAATTACTGCACTCAAAGAGCCCAGATTGTTATTTATTGTCACTACCTCCCGCGTCGATTGGGTAATTTGCGCTACCGCCGCCTTCCTTGACGTGGTAGCCGCTTTCGTGCTCCTCTCCTAATCGAACCCTAATTCTCCGCCACCCGCCACCACCATGGTAGGCCACTATCCTACCATCGAAAGTTGATAGGCGTAAATTTGAATGACGCGCCGCACGACGGCCGCGGCGATCCGCCGAGTTATCATGAATCATCGCAGAACGCGCAGAGCCCGCGCCGACCTTTTATCTAATAAATGCGCCCTTCCGTAAGTCGGGTTTGTTGCACGATAGCTCTAGAATTACTACTGCTATCCGAGTAGTAGATACCATCAAACAAACTATAATCGATTTAATGAGCCATTCGCAGCTTCACACCAATTTGTTCATACTTACACATGCATGGCTTAATCTTTGAGACAAGCATATGACTACCGCGTGATCAACCGTAGCATCCTCATCGGCGTCGCTACAGATTTAACCCGACTCCGCCCAGTGGCGCGCCGGGTCGACGCGAGCGACTGCCGTCCGTAGCGAGCGCTGCTCGCTCGGGCAGACAGAGCCGCGAGACCCCATGCCCGCTGCGCTTATCGAACTGAGGGTCCGACCGCCGCCGCTACCGCGCCATCGCCTCGACCGAAGCGAGGACGACGCGGACGCGAGGGCGGCTTCGTTCAGCCCGCACACGGAATGCGAGGCCGAAGGCAACCGACAGACGCTATAATGCCGGGCATTAGGTATGCAAAGACAGAAACCGACCGAAGCGAGCCCAAGCGCGCCGCTTCTACAATCGAGATGGCACGCGGCGAGGAGGTCGCTGCTCGAGCAGGGATCCAACCTAACCGCACACGCCGAACACCACTCACGCGCCAGACGCCCAAATGCTTCTATCGCCGCTGCTGCCAACACCGCCCCGACGCCCGACATCAGATGCCGAGCGCCGCTAATGCCGACGCAGAAGTCAGAGCAAGTCCCGCTTAGACACGATAGATAACTCCGCAGCCCGCCTGTGGGGTAGAGAAGAAGAAGGCACTCGACCGCCCGGCCGCATCGGACGCTGACGGTCGCCGGCGAGCTCGGCGCCGGGCGCCAGAGCTTGCCACGAGGAGCAGCTGTTTAGAACTCACCGCACGACACGAAAGCGCCGCTTTGTCTCATTAATAATCCGCCACGATCGACCACGCCGCCCGCCGCCGCCGGCGAGTCGCCGCCGCCGGCGCTGAGGACGCCGATAGCGTAGCATGGGACGAGCCCATGCGCGCTGCCAAGTGTGCCCCTACTATGCGCCAAGACATGACCACCAAAAACGAAAGTCGACCTCAAGTGCCTTCAACACCTCTACCCCCTTATATATGCTTTAAAAAAAAAAATCCAAGTGACAGACTGCATACGTTTATGCCAGAGAATCATAACGGGCGCTCAGGTGCCAACATGCACCGAAGGGAACCGATTCGCTCATAAATGACTTAGAAGCGCCAAGGCAACATTTTTATATAAAAACTAACGGGATCACTCATTGGTCAAAACGCTCATAATAGACTTCCGCGACTATTTGGTTCATGTCTCAAGTTCTTTGTTACGACGTGGACCTAAAAACCTCATTTTTCATATTATACATTCTTTGATTGTGAATGTATGCTTAACAAGTCAAGCACGAGCATGTTCACTTTGCATGTCGGCCATGTCGCCCCATTTTGCCCCCGCCTGGCCTATTTTCGCTGGCCGCCCATGTCGCCGCTACGGCCATGTCGACGCTGACGCTTTGCGTCGCCGCCTATGTCGCCCCATTTTGATATGTCGACGCCGCCTATGTTGCTGCCGGGCCTATGTTGTTGCCCGTCGGCCCATTTTGGCCTAGCACGCCGCCATGTCGCCGCGACGCCGAGCTCGCCTGGCCGCCTATTTTCGCTGGCCGCCCATTTTGGCCTAGGACGCCGCCTATGTCGCCGCTTCGCCGGCCTAGGTCGCTGCACGCTTGGCCTATGTCGTCGGCCTATGTCGCTGCACGCTTGGCTTATGTCGCCGCAAGCCACGCTGGGCCGCCATGTCGCCGCACGCTTGGCCTATGTCGTCCGGCCTATGTCGCCCCATTTTGGCTATGTCGACGCCGCCTATGTTGCTGCCCGTAGGGCCTATGTTGTTGCCCGCCGGCCCATTTTGGCCTAGCACGCCCGCTTATGTCGCCGCCGCCTATTTTCGCCTGCCGCTGGCCATTTTTTGCCTAGCACGCCGCCTATGTCGCCGCACGCCGCCTATGTCATGTCGCACGCTTGGTCGTCGCCTATGTCGCCCCATTTTGGCTATGTCGACGCCGCCTATGTCACGCCTCGCCGCCTATGTTGTTGCCCGGCCGTCCATTTTGGCCTAGCACGCCGACCTATGTCGCCGCACGCCGAGCTCGCCTGGCCGCCTATTTTCAGCGCTGCCGCCCATTTTGGCCTAGGACGCCGCCTATGTCGCCGCCGCTCGCCGCCTAAGTCGCTGCACGCGTGGCCTATGTCGCCGCCTCGCCGCCTATGTCGCCGCACGCTTGGCCTATGTCGCCGCAAGTCGGCGCCGCTGGGCCGCATGTCGCCGCACGCTTGGCCTATGTCGCCGCCTATGTCGCCCCATTTTGGCTATGTCGACGCCGCCTATGTTGCCGCCCGCCGCCTATGTTGTTGCCCGTCGGCCCATTTTGGCCTAGCACGCCGACCTATGTCGCCGCACGCCGAGCTCGCCTGCCGGCCTATTTTCGCTGCCGCCCATTTTGGCCTAGGACGCCGCCTATGTCGCTGCCCGCCGCCTAAGTCGCTGCACGCTTGGCCTATGTCGCCGCCTGCCGCCTATGTCGCCGCACGCTTGGCCTATGTCGCCGCAAGTCGGCGCCGCCTATGTCGCCGCCGTCGGCCTATGTCGCCGCACGCTGTCGGCGTCGCCGCCTATGTCGCCCCATTTTGGCTATGTCGCCGCCGCCTATGTTGCCGCCCGCCGCCTATGTTGTTGTCCGCCGGTCCATTTTGGCCTAGCACGCCGCTCATGTCGCCGCGACGCTTGGCTTGCCCGCCGGCCTAATTTCAGCTGGCCGCTCATTTTGTCCTAGGACGCCGCCATGTCGCCGCGACGCTTGGCTTGCCCGTCGCCTATTTTCAGCGCTGCCGGCTCATTTTGGCCTAGGACGCCGCCTATGTCGCCGCACGCTTGGCTTGCCCGCCGCCTAATTTCAGCGCTGGCCGCTTTGGCTCAGACGCCGCCTATGTCGCCGCGACGCTTGGCTTGCCCGCCGCCTATTTTCAGCTGCCGGCTCATTTTGGCCTAGGACGCCGACCTATGTCGCCGCGACGCTTGGCTTGCCCGCCGCCTATTTTCAGCTGGCCGCTCATTTTGGCCTAAGACGCCGCCTATGTCGCTGCTCGCCGGCCTATGTCGCCGCACGCTTGGCTAGACGCCGCCCATTTTGCCTATGCGTCGACGCCGCCTATGTTATCGCTTCGCCTATGTTGTTGCCCGCCGGTCCATTTTGGCCTAGGACGGTATAGATCCGAACACTTAGCGCGATCTCAATGAAGCAACAACTAAACCTCTATTCGAAAGAGCTAGAAATGGAATGGACGGGAGGGAGGGACGACCTGAGCGACAGCGGTCGACCACGGATCGTGGCAGGAAGGCCACTCTGCCGCTTACAATACCCCGTCGCATATTTAAGTCGTCTGCAAAGCATTCTACCCGCCGCTCGATGGAAATTGTACTTCAAGCGCCGCCGCGACTCTTCCGCCGCGCGATTTAGCCAACGACACGCGTCCTCGGGGCCAGAGGCCTCATCGCTGGTCGACAAGCGGACGGCGGGCGCATGCGTCGCTTCTAGCCCGGATTCTGACTTAGAGGCGCTCACCATAATCCAAAGACACTCAGAGCTTCACACATCGCTTTTCAACCAAGCCGCGATGACCAATCGTGCGAATCAACCGCCTCTCGCATTCAGGTTGAATTACTATCGCGACATCGCCATCGCAGGTAAAACTAACCTGCCTCACGACTCGCCTAAACCCACCACGCTCCCTATCGTGGGTGAACACTCCAACACATGGTGAATTCTGCTTCCCAATGATAGGAAGAGCCGTAATCGAAGGTTCAAAAGCAACGCCGCTTATGAACGCTGGTCGCCACAAGCCGCTTATCCTCGTGGTAACTTTTCTCGACACCTCTAGCTTCAATTCGGCGTCTAAAGCGATCGTTAGGCCACGCTTTCACGGCTCAGATTCGCATCGGAAATCGTAATCAAACGAAGCTTTTACCCTTCGCTCCACACGAGATTGCTCGCTGAGCTCATCTTAGACACCGCGTTATCTTTTAACAGATGTGCCGCCTCACCAAACTCCCCACCGACAATGTCTTCACTCGATCGGCTCGCAAAGCAAGCCTGGTCCAAAAAGAGGGGCAAGGCTCCCGCCTCCGATTCACTAATAAGTAAAATAACGTTAAAAGTAGTGGTATTTCACTTTCGCTTTCTGGCCCCACTTATACTACACCTCTCAAGTCATTTCACAAAGTCTGACTAGAGTCAAGCTCAACAGGTCTTCTTTCCTCACTGATTCTCGCCAAGCCCGCTCTCGGTCGTGGTTTCACTGATAGTAGACAGTGATGGGAATCTCGTTAATCCATTCACGCGCCACTAATTAGATGACGAGGCATTTGGCTACCTTAAGAGAGTCATAGTTACTCCCGCCGCTTACCCGCTTGGTTGAATTTCTTCACTTTGACATTCGTGAGCATCGCGTAAATCACATTGCGTAAACATCCGCTGGGACCATCGCAATGCTTTGTTTTAATTAAATATGGATTCCCTTGTCCGCATTTCGCTCGAAGTCGCTCGACGCCGGAAGGCCCCGGCGAACTGCTCACCCGTCTTCGCCGCAAGACGCTGGCGACCCGCTCGCCATGGTTAGCCGAGCAGTCCGCCGACAATGACGGTTCGGATCGACCCCGTGCTCACTTCTCGTGAGCCAATCCTTTTCCCGGTTACGATCCATTTTGCCGACTTCCTTGCCTACATTGTTCCATCGACTGCAGGTCGCTCACCTTGAGACTGATGCGTTATGAGTACGACCGTGTGGATTCGTGACGGTCCTCCGGATTTTCGCGGTCACGGAGCGCACCGACACCACGCGACGCGGCGGTGCTCTTCCACTGGCCGACTCTACCTACCGAGCCGCTTGTGGTGGGCAGTCGTTAAACGTAAAAGATAACTCTTCCCGAGGCTCCCGCCGACGTCTCCGACTTCCTAACGCTGCCGCCAACCGCCACATCCTTGCTCAGAATTTTAACCCGATTCCTTTCGAGTACGCTACAACGCGCTTATCATGTGGTTCCCCGACTTTAGGATCGACTAACCCATGTGCAAGTGCCGCTCACATGGAACCTTTCCTCTTCGCCTTCAAAGTTCTCATTTGAATATTTGCTACTACCACCAAGATCTCGCACCGACGGCCGCTTCCGCCGCTCGCGCTTCAAGGTTTTGCAATGACCGCCGCGCTTCTCCTACTCATCTGGCTCGCACTTGCCCCGACGGCCGGCGTAGGTCGCGCGCTTAAGCGCCATCCATTTTCGGGCTAGTTGATTCGGCAGTGAGTTGTTACACACTCTTAGCGGATTTCGACTTCCATGACCACCGCCCCGCTGCCTTAATCGACCAACACCCTTTGTGGATCTAGGTTAGCGCGCAGCTTGGCACCGTGAATCTGGCTTCCGGCTCATCCCGCATCGCCGCTTCGCTACCAAAATGGCCCACTGAGCTCTTGATTCCGTGGCGCTGCTCAACAAAGCAGCCGCTGGCCCTACCTATTTAAAGTTTGAGAATAGTCGAGGGCGCTGCGCCTCGAGGCCTCTAATCATTGGCTTTACCCGATAGAACTCGCACGCGAGCTCCAGCCTATCCTAAGGGAAACTTCTGAGGAACCAGCTACTAGACGGCTCGATTAGTCTTTCGCCTCTATACCCAAGTCGATTTAACGATTTGCACGCCAAGATCGCCGCGGCCTCCACCAGAGTTTCTCCGCTTCGCCCGCCAGCATAGTTCACCATCTTTCGTCCCGGCAGTATGCTCACACTCAACCCTTCTCGTAAGATCATAGGTCGGCCGGTGCACTCTGCGGATCCCGCCAATCGCCTTCCTTACGCTTACGGTTTACTCGCCCGCTGACTCGCACATGTCGACTTTGGTCCGTGTTTCAAGACGGTCGAATGGGAGCCCATGTGCCGTCCGCAGCGCGCAGATGCCGAAGCACGCCGGAGGCGCGCGCTCCCTTCCACAATCGAGGACGGCGCTCGCGGCGACGAGCCCGGCTTTGGCCGCCTTCAATCCACGCTGGTCCGCGCCCCGAGTCGATCGGCGGACCGGCTAGTCGCCGTTCCACATCCGACCGGGGCGCATCGCCGGCCCCCATCGGCAACCTCCCGCCAATTTCAAGCACTCTTTGACTCTCTTTTCAAAGTCCTTTTCATCTTTCTCGCGCAGATTTGTTCGCCATCGGCCTCTCGCTCAGATTTAGCCTCGACGGAATTCACCGCCCGATTGGGTCAGATTCCCAAACAACCCGACTCAGATACTGTGGCGCGACAGTGGTCCGGCACAACGGGCTCACTTTCTCCGCGCTTCTTCCAGGGGACTTGGGCCCGGTCCGCCGCTGAGGACGCTTCTCCAGACTACACTTCGGACGACGGGGCCGCCCGATTCTAAGGCTGGGCTGTTCTTGCTCGGCCACATTAGGGAATCTTGTAAGTTTTTTTTTCCTCCGCTTATTGATATGCTTAAACTCGGGTAGTCCCGCCCGACTGGTCGCGGGCCGGAGCGCGCGAGCGCAAAGAGGGTCCGGAGTCCGAACGCGCGACGCCGCGCAGACTACGGTAGCCGGGTCACAACCACCACATGCCGCGACGCCCGCCGACGTGGACTCGTGATTTAGGCCAGCCGCGAGCCCGGGCGCACGGAGGCCGCTTCGCCGCGCCAAGGCCCCTCGAGCGGGCGCGCGCGCGGGGCGACGGATGCGTGACGCCAGTGCAGACGCGTGTCTCGCCCGACGGCCGGGCGCACTTGCGCTCAAAGACTCGATGGTTCACGGATTCTCGCACTACACCTGGCATCGATTTCGCCACGCTTCTTCATCGGCGCGAGCCGAGATATCCGCTGCCGGTAGTCGCTTTCAAAGAAGCACGCGCCCTCCTCGCGAGAGGCGCCGCCCTCAATTTAAGACTTTACGCTCCGCCGGGTTCGTTGTTGTCGCCACACAAGGCGCTGGGCCGGACGGAGGGGGAACGCGCGGGCGAGGGCGACCGCCTGCCGCTGCCCCGGGCTAAAACGTGTTCGCTGGTCGTTTCACGCGCGCAGTTTCGACAATGATCCTTCCGCAGTTCACCTACGGAAACCTTGTTACGACTTCTCCTTCCTCTAAATGATAAGGTTCAATGGACTTCGCGACGTCATGGCAGCGAACCGCCCGCCGCCGCTGATCCAACATTTCACCGATCATTCAATCGGCAGGAGCGACGGGCGGTGTGTACAAAGCGGCGTGGACGTAGTCAACGCGAGCCGATGACTCGCGCTTACTAGGAATTCCTCGCCAAGACCAACAATTGCAATGATCTATCCCCATCACGATGAAATTTCAAAGATTACCCGCCCGCTTCGCCAAGGCTATAAACTCGCTGAATACATCGCAGTAGCGCGCGGCGCCCGTAACATCTAAGCGGCATCACTGCACTGCTATTGCCTCAACTTCCGCGCCTAAAAGCGCCGTAGTCCTCTAAGAAGCCGCCGCGAGGATACCTCCGCATAGCTAGTTAGCAGTCGAGGTCTCGCTCGCTAACGGAATTAACTGCATAAATCGCTTCCACCAACTAAGAACGCCATGCACCACCACCCATAGAATCAAGAAAGAGCTCTCACCACAATCCTTACTATGTCCGACTCGTAAGTTTCCCCGTTGAGTCAAATTAAGCCGCAGCTCCACTCCCGTGGTGCCCTTCCACAATTCCTTTAAGTTTCAGCCATGACCATACTTCCCTAACCCAAAAACTTTGATTTCATAAGGTGCCATGAGTCCTAAAAGCACATCCGCCGATCCTCGGCTCGCATCGCTTATGGTCGAGACTAGACGGTATCCGATCGCCTTCGAGCCCCCAACTTTCGCTTTGATTAATGAAAACATCCTTGGCAAATGCTTTCGCAGCTTGTTCGCCTTTCATAAATCCAAGAATTTCACCGACTATGAAATACGAATGCCCCGATCGCCCCTCGTTAATCATTACTCCGATCCCGGCGCCAACGAATAGGACCGAAATCCTATAATGTTATCCCATGCTAATGTATACGAGCGTAGGCTTGCTTTGAGCACTCTAATTTCTTCAGTAACAATACGAGGCACGACTCCGCCAATTAAGGCCAGAGCGCATCGCCGGCAGCAGGACGCAGACGATCGACGACACCGCGAGGCGGACCGCCGACCCATCCCAAAGTCCAACTACGAGCTTTTTAACCGCAATAACTTAAATATACGCTATCGAGCCGAATTACCGCGGCCGGGCACCGCATTTGCCCTCCAATGGATCCTCGTTAAGGGATTTAGATTGTACTATTCCAATTACTGCACTCAAAGAGTCTTGATTGTTATTTATTGTCACTACCTCCCCGTGTCGATTGGGTAATTTGCGCTACCGCCTTTCCTTGACGATGTGGTAGCCGCTTTCGTGCTCCTCTCCTAATCGAACCCTAATTCTCCACACCGTCACCACCATGGTAGGCCACTATCCTACCATCGAAAGTTGATAGGCGTAAATTTGAACGACGCGCCGCCGCACGACGGGCCGCGGCGATCCGCCGAGTTATCATGAATCATCGCAGCAACGGCAGAGCCCGCCGACCTTTTATCTAATAAATGCGCCCTTCCGTAAGTCGGGTTTGTTGCACGATAGCTCTAGAATTACTACTGCTATCCGAGTAAGAGATACCATCAAACAAACTATAATCGATTTAACGAGCCATTCGCAGCTTCACAATCAATTTGTTCATACTTACACATGCAGGGCTTAATATTTCAGACAAGCATATGACTACCGCGTGATCAACCGTAGCATCCTCATCGGCGTCACAAGATTTAACCCGACTCCGGAAGGGCGCGTCGGTCGACGCGAGCGCGACTGGCCGTCCGTAGCGAGCGCTGCTCGCTCGGGCGCATGCGAGCCGCGAGACCCCATGCCCGCTGCGCTTATCGAACCGGTGGTCCGACCGCCGCTGGCTACCGCGCCATCGCCCGACCGAAGCGAGGACGACGCGGACGCGAGGGCGGCTTCGTTCAGCCCGCACACGAATGCGAGGCCGAAGGCAACCGACAGACGCTATAATGCCGGCATTAGGTATGCAAAGACAGAAACCGACCGAAGCGAGCCCAAGCGCGCCGCTTCTACAATCGAGATGGCACGCGGCGAGGAGGTCGCCGCCGAGCAGGATCCAACCTAACCGCACACGCCGAACACCACTCACGCTGGCCAGACGCCCAAATGCTCCTATCGCCGCTGCTGAACACCGCCCCGACGCCCGACATCGTATGCCGAGCGCCACGCTAATGCCGACAAGCGAAGTCGAGCAAGTCCCGCTTAGACACGATAGATAACCCGCAGCCCGCCTCGCGGGGTAGAGAAGAAGGCACTGACCGCCCGGCCGCAGACGGACGCTGACGGGTCGCCGGCGAGTTCGCGGCGCCGGCGCCAGAGCTTGCCACGAGGAGCAGCTGTTTAGAACTCACCGCGACGACACGAAAGCGCCGCTTTGTCTCATTAATAATCCGCCACGATCGACCACGCCCGCTTCCGGGCCGGCGAGTCGCCGCCGCCGGCGTTGAGGACGCCGATAGCGTAGCACGGACGAGCCCATGCGCGCTACAAGTGTGCCCCCTACTATGCGCCGAAGACATGACCACCAAAAACGAAAGTCGCCCTCAAGTGCCTTCAACACCTCTACCCCCTTATATATGATTTAAAAAAATCCAAGTGATGTGACTGCATACGTTTATGCCAGAGAATCATAATGGGCGCTCAGGTGCCAACATGCACCGAAAGGGAACCGATTCGCTCATAAATGACTTAGAAGCGCCAAGGCAACATTTTTATATAAAAACTAACGGGATCACTCATTGGTCAAAACGCTCATAATAGACTTCCGCGACTATTTGGTTCATGTCTCAAGTTCTTTGTTACGACGTGGACTGAAAAACCTCATTTTTCATATTATACATTCTTTGATTGTGAATGTATGCTTAACAAGTCAAGCACGAGCATGTTCACTTTGCATGTCGGCCTATGTCGCCCCATTTTGGCCTAGGACGTCGGCCTATTTTCGCCGCCGCCCATGTCGCCGCTGCGCCTGTCGCCGACGCTGGTCGGCGTCATGTCGCCGCCTATGTCGCCCATTTTTTTGGATATGTCGACGCCGCCTATGTTGCCGCCCGCCGCCGGCGTTGTGGCCCCCCGGGCCATTTTGGCCTAGCACGTCGGCCTATGTCGCCGCGACGCCGAGCTCGCCTGGCCGCCTATTTTCAGCGCTGCCGCCCATTTTGGCCTAGGACGCCGGCCATGTCGCCGCTCGCTGCCTAAGTCGCCGCTGTCGCTGCACGCTTGGTTTATGTCGCTGCGCGCTCGCCGCCTATGTCGCTGCACGCTTGGCCTATGTCGCTGCAAGTCGGCGCTGCCAGTCGGCCTATGTCGCTGCACGCTTGGCCTATGTCGTCGGCCTATGTCGCCCCATTTTGGCTATGTCGACGTCGGCCTATGTTGGTGCCCGTGGGCCTATGTTGTTGCCCGTCGGCCCATTTTGGTCTAGCACGTCGGCCTATGTCGCTGCACGCCGAGCCTGCCTGTCGGCCTATTTTCGCCGCTGGCCGCCCATTTTGGCCTAGCACGCCGCCTATGTCGCCGCCACGCGCTACGGCCTATGTCGCTGCACGCTTGGCCTATGTCGTCGGCCTATGTCGCCCCATTTTGGCTATGTCGACGTCGGCCTATGTTGTTGCCCGTCGGTCCATTTTGGCCTAGCACGTCGGCCTATGTCGCTGCACGCCGAGCCTGCCCGTCGGCCTATTTTCAGCGCGTCGGCCCATTTTGGCCTAGCACGTCGGCCTATGTCGCTGCCCGTCGGCCTAAGTCGCTGCACGCTTGGCCTATGTCGCTGCCCGTCGGCCTATGTCGCTGCACGCTTGGCCTAGTCGCTGCAAGTCGGCGCCGCTGGGCCGGCATGTCGCCGCACGCTTGGCCTATGTCGCCGCCTATGTCGCCCCATTTTGGCTATGTCGACGCCGCCTATGTTGCCGCCCGCCGCCTATGTTGTTGCCCGTTCGGCCGTCCATTTTGGCCTAGCACGCCGACCTATGTCGCCGCACGCCGAGCTCGCCTGGCCGCCTATTTTCGCCGCTGGCCGCCCATTTTGGCCTAGGACGCCGCCTATGTCGCCGCCCGCCGCCTAAGTCGCCAGACGCTTGGCCTATGTCGCCGCTCGCGGCCTATGTCGCCGCACGCTTGGCCTATGTCGCCGCAAGTCGGCCGCCGCTATGTCGCCGCTGGGCCGCCTATGTCGCTGCACGCTTGGCCTATGTCGTCGGCCTATGTCGCCCCATTTTGGCTATGTCGTCGTCGGCCTATGTTGCTGCCCGTCGGCCTATGTTGTTGTCCGTCGGTCCATTTTGGCCTAGCACGTCGGCCTATGTCGCTGCACGCTTGGCTTGCCCGTCGGCCTAATTTCAGCGCGTCGGCTCATTTTGTCCTAGGACGCCGCCATGTCGCCGCGACGCTTGGCTTGCCCGCCGCCTATTTTCAGCGCTGGGCTCATTTTGGCCTAGGACGCCGCCTATGTCGCCGCACGCTTGGCTTGCCCGCCTAATTTCAGCTGCCGGGCTTTGGCCTAGGACGCCGCCTATGTCGCCGCGACGCTTGGCTTGCCCGGCCGCCTATTTTCGCCGCTTACCATTTTGGCCTAGGACGCCGACCTATGTCGCCGCACGCTTGGCTTGCCCGCCGCCTATTTTCAGCGCTGCCGCTCATTTTGGCCTAAGACGCCGCCTATGTCGCTGCCTCGCCGCCTATGTCGCCGCACGCTTGGCTAGACGCCGCCCATTTTGCCTATGTCGACGCCGCCTATGTTATCGCTTCGCCGCCTATGTTGTTGCCCGCCGGTCCATTTTGGCCTAGGACGGTATAGATCCGAACACTTAGCGCGATCTCAATGAAGCAACAACTAAACCTCTATTCGAAAGAGCTAGAAATGGAATGGATGGGAGGAGGGATTTAATCTGAGCGACAGTGGTCGAATCTCACGGATCGTGGCAAAGAAGGCCACTCGCTTACAATACCCCGCCGCAGATTTAAGTCGCCCGCAGCGATTCTACCCGCCGCCGATGGAAATTGTACTTCAAGCGCCGCCGCGACTCTTCCGCCGCGCGATTTAGCCAACGACACGCGCCTCGGGGCCAGAGGCCTCATCGCTGGTCGGCAAGCTGACGGCGGCGACGTTGCCGCTTCTAGCCCTGATTCTCGACTTAGAGGCGCTCACCATAATCCAAAGACACTCAGAGCTTCACACATCGCTTTTCAACCAAGCGCGATGACCAATCGTGCGAATCAACCGCCTCTCGCATTAGGTTGAATTACTATCATGATAATCGCCATCGCAGGTAAAACTAACTCGCCTCACGACGGCCTAAACCCACCACGCTCCCTATCGCGGGTGAACAATCCAACACTTGGTGAATTCGCTTCACAATGATAGGAAGAGCCGACATCGAAGGATCAAAAGCAACGCCGCTTATGAACGCTGGTCGCCACAAGCCGCTTATCCCCGTGGTAACTTTTCTCGACACCTCTAGCTTCGAATTCAAGGTCTAAAGCGATCGTTAGGCCACGCCACTCGTCAGATTCGTGACCGGAAATCGTAATCAAACGAGCTTTTACCCTTCGCTCCACACGAGATTTGCTCGCTGAGCTCATCTTAGACACCGCGTTATCTTTTAACAGATGTGCCGCCCCAGCCAAACTCCCCACCTGACAATGTCTTCCGCCCGGATCGGCCCGCAAAAGCAAGCCTGGTCCAAAAAGAGGGCAAGGCCCCGCCTCCGATTCACTAATAAGTAAAATAACGTTAAAAGTAGTGGTATTTCACTTTCGCCTTCTGGCCCCACTTATACTACACCTCTCAAGTCATTTCACAAAGTCTGACTAGAGTCAAGCTCAACAGGTCTTCTTTCCTCACGATTCTCGCCAAGCCCGCTCTCTGGTCGTGGTTTCACCTGATAGTAGACAGCTGGGAATCTCGTTAATCCATTCACGCGCGCCACTAATTAGATGACGAGGCATTTGGCTACCTTAAGAGAGTCATAGTTACTCCCGCCGCTTACCCGCGCTTTGGTTGAATTTCTTCACTTTGACATTCGTGAGCATCGCGTAAATCACATTGCGAAACATCCGCTGGGACCATCGCAATGCTTTGTTTTAATTAAATAATGGATTCCCTTGTCCGCATTTCAGCTCGAGTTGGTCGCTCGACGCCCGGAAGGCCCCCGGCGAACTGCTCCTACCGTCTCGCCGCAAGACGCTGGCGACCCGCTTCGCCGCTGAAGCCGAGCAGTCACGACACCGACGGGTTCGGATCGACCCCGTGCTCACTTCTCGTGAGCCAATCCTTTTCCGGTTACTGATCCATTTTGCCGACTTCCTTGCCTACATTGTTCCATCGACTGCAGGTCGCTCACCTCGAGACTGATGCGGTTATGAGTACGACCGTGTGGATTCGGTACGGTCCTCCGGATTTTCGCGGTCACGGAGCGCACCGGACACCACGCGACGTGCGGTGCTCTTCCAGCCGCTGGACCCTACCTCCGGCTGAGCCGTTTCCAGGGTGGGCAGGCTGTTAAACAGAAAAGATAACTCTTCCCGAGGCTCCCGCCGACGTCTCCGGACTTCCTAACTCTGCCGCCAACCGCCACATCCTTGCTCAGAATTTTAACCCGATTCCTTTGAGTACGCTACAACGCGCTTATCTCGTGGTTCCCCAGACACTTATGATCGACTAACCAAGGTGCATGTGGCGTTCACATGGATCCTTTCCTCTTCGCCTTCAAAGTTCTCATTTGAATATTTGCTACTACCACCAAGATCCGCACCGACGGCCGCTTCCGCCGCTCGCGCTTCAAGGTTTTGCAATGACCGCGCGCTCCTACTCATCTGGCTCGCACTTGCCCCGACGGCCGGCGTAGGTCGCGCGCTTAAGCGCCATCCATTTTCGGGCTAGTTGATTCGGCAGTGAGTTGTTACACACTTAGCGGATTTCGACTTCCATGACCACCGCCCCATTGCCTTAATCGACCAACACCCTTTGTGGGATCTAGGTTAGCGCAGCTTGGCACCAGAATCTGGCCTCCGCTCATCCCGCATCGCGCGCTCGCTACCAAAATGGCCCACTGAGCTCTTGATTCCGCGGGCGCTGCTCAACAAAGCAACCGCACTGGCCCTACCTATTTAAAGTTTGAGAATAGGTCGAGGGCGCCATACTCGAGGCCTCTAATCATTGGCTTTACCCGATAGAACTCGCACGCGAGCTCCAGCCTATCCTAAGGGAAACTTCTGAGGAACCAAATACTAGACGGCTCGATTAGTCTTTCGCCTCTATACCCAAGTCGATTTAACGATTTGCACGCCAAGATCGCCGCGCCTCCACCAGAGTTTCTCCGCTTCGCCCCGCCAGCATAGTTCACCATCTTTCGGTCCCGGCAGTATGCTCACACTCAACCCTTCTCGTAAGATCAAGGTCGGTCGGGCGTGCACCCTCGCGGATCCCGCCAATCGCCTTCCTTACGCCTTACGGTTTACTCGCCCGCTGACTCGCACACATGTCGACTTTGGTCCGTGGTTTCAAGACGGTCGAACGGGAGCCCACAGCCGGGCCGTCCGAGCGCCGCAGATGCCGGCACGCCGAGGCGCGCCGCTTTCCACAATCGAGGGACGGCGCTCGCGGGCGACGAGAGCCCGGCTTTGGCCGCCTCTAATCCACGCCGTCCGCGCTTCGAAGTCGATCGGGCGACCGGCTTAGTCGCTGCTCCACATCCGACCGGGCGCATCGCCGCCCCCATCCGCTTCCTCCCGACAATTTCAAGCACTCTTTGACTCTCTTTTCAAAGTCCTTTTCATCTTTCTCTCGCAGATTTGTTCGCCATCGGCCTCTCGCCTCAGATTTAGCCTCGACGGAATTCACCGCCCGATTGGGTCGTGATTCCCAAACAACCCGACTCAGATACTGTGGCGCGACAGTGGTCCGGCACAACGGGCTCACCTTCTCCGCGCTTCTTCCAGTGGACTTGGGCCCGTCCGCACGAGGACGCTTCCAGACTACACTGGACGACGAGCCGCCTGATTCTAAGGTCAGGGCTCCTGCTCGCCGCTGCTACATTAGGGAATCCTTGTAATTTTCTTTTCCTCCGCTTATTGTTATGCTTAAACTCACGGTAGTCCCGCCGACTGGTCGCGGGTCGGAGCGCCGCGAGCGCAAAGAGGGTCCGGAGTCCGAACGCGCGACGGGCCGCAGACTACGGTAGCCGGGTCACAACCACCACATGCCGCGACGCCCGCCGACGTGGACTCGTGATTTAGCGCCGCGAGCCCGGGCGCACGGAGGCCAGCATTCGCCGCGCCGCCGCCCTCGAGCGGGCGCGCGCGGGGCGACGGATGCGTGACGCCAGTGCAGACGCGTTCTCGCCGACGGCCGGGCGCAACTTGCGCTCAAAGACTCGGCGGTTCACGGATTCTCGCACCACACCAAGTATCGATTTCGCCACGCTTCTTCATCGGCGCGAGCCGAGATATCCGCTGCCGAGTCGCTTCAGTTTCAAAGAAGCACGCCTCCTCGCGAGAGGCGCCGCCCTCAATTTATTCCTTTGGCGCTTTCCGCCGGGTTCGTTGTCGCCGCCGCACAAGGCGGCCGGACGGAGGGGGAACGCGGGCGAGGGCGACCGCCTTCACACGCTGCCCCCCTGCTAAAACGTGTTCGCGGGTCGCTTCACGCGCAGTTTCGACAATGATCCTTCCGCAGGTTCACCTCCGGAAACCTTGTTACGACTTCTCCTTCCTCTAAATGATAAGGTTCAATGGACTTCGCGACGTCCGCTGGCAGCGAACCGCCGCCGCTGATCCAACATTTCACCGATCATTCAATCGGCAGGAGCGACGGGCGTGTGTACAAAGCGGCGTGGACGTAGTCAACGCGAGCCGATGACTCGCGCTTACTAGGAATTCCTCGCCAAGACCAACAATTGCAATGATCTATCCCCATCACGATGAAATTTCAAAGATTACCCGCCCGCTTACCAAGGCTATAAACTCGCTGAATACATCGCAGTAGCGCGCGCCCGTAACATCTAAGCGGCATCACTGCACTGCTATTGCCTCAAACTTCCGCGCCTAAAAGGCCGTAGTCCTCTAAGAAGCCGCGAGGGATACCTCCGCATAGCTAGTTAGCAGTCGAGGTCTCGCTCGCTAACGGAATTAACTGCATAAATCGCTTCCACCAACTAAGAACGCCATGCACCACCACCCATAGAATCAAGAAAGAGCTCTCACCACAATCCTTACTATGTCCGACTCGTAAGTTTCCGTTGAGTCAAATTAAGCCGCAGCTCCACTCCCGTGGTGCCCTTCCACAATTCCTTTAAGTTTCAGCCTTGACCATACTTCCCTAACCCAAAAACTTTGATTTCTCATAAGGTGCCATGAGTCCTAAAAGCAACATCCGCCGATCCTCGGCTCGGCATCGCTTATGGTCGAGACTAGACGGTATCC
This sequence comes from Przewalskia tangutica, assembly GCA_029844215.1. NCBI lineage: Eukaryota > Viridiplantae > Streptophyta > Magnoliopsida > Solanales > Solanaceae > Przewalskia > Przewalskia tangutica. The sequence goes on from JAQGDG010000358.1 coordinate 149,446, forward strand.
GATCGCCTTCGAGCCCCCAACTTTCGCTCTTGATTAATGAAAACATCCTTGGCAAATGCTTTCGCAGCTTGTTCGCCTTTCATAAATCCAAGAATTTCACCGACTATGAAATACGAATGCCCCGATCGTCCCTCGTTAATCATTACTCCGATCCCGGCGCCAACGTAATAGGACCAAATCCTATAATGTTATCCCATGCTAATGTATACGAGCGTAGGCTTGCTTTGAGCACTCTAATTTCTTCAGTAACAAATACGAGGCACGACTCCGCCAATTAAGGCCAGAGCGCATCGCCGGCAGCAGGACGCAGACGATCGACGCACACCGCGAGGCGGACCGGCCGACCCATCCCAAAGTCCAACTACGAGCTTTTTAACTGCCAAACCTTAAATATACGCTATCGAGCCGAATTACCGCGTCCGGCACCGCATTTGCCCTCCAATGGATCCTCGTTAAGGGATTTAGATTGTACTATTCCAATTACTGCACTCAAAGAGCCCTGTGATTGTTATTTATTGTCACTACCTCCCGCGTCGATTGGGTAATTTGCGCTACCGCCGCCTTTCCTTCGACGTGGTAGCCGCCGTGCTCCTCTCCTAATCGAACCCTAATTCTCCGTCACCCGCCACCACCATGGTAGGCCACTATCCTACCATCGAAAGTTGATAGGCGTAAATTTGAACGATGCGCCGCCGCACGACGGCCGCGGCGATCCGCCGAGTTATCATGAATCATCGCAAAGAACGCGCAGAGCCCGCGCCGACCTTTTATCTAATAAATGCGCCCTTCCGTAAGTCGGGTTTGTTGCACGATAGCTCTAGAATTACTACTGCTATCCGAGTAGTAGATACCATCAAACAAACTATAACTGATTTAATGAGCCATTCGCAGCTTTCACAAATCAATTTGTTCATACTTACACATGCATGGCTTAATCTTTGAGACAAGCATATGACTACCGCAGATCAACCGTAGCATCCTCATCGGCGTCAAGATTTAACCCGACTCCGCCCAAAGGGCGCGCCGGTCGACGCGAGCGCGACTGCCGTCCGTAGCGAGCGCTGCTCGCTCGGGCAGACAGAGCCGCGAGACCCCATGCCCGCTGCGCTTATCAATCCGAGGGTCCGAACCGCCGCTACCGCGCCATCGCCCGACCGAAGCGAGGACGACGCGGACGCGAGGGCGGCTTCGTTCAGCCCGCACACGGAATGCGAGGCCGAAGGCAACCGACAGACGCTATAATGCCGGCATTAGGTATGCAAAGACAGAAACCGACCGAAGCGAGCCCAAGCGCGCCGCTTCTACAATCGAGATGGAACGCAGGCGAGGAGGTCGCTGCTCGAGCAGGGATCCAACCTAACCGCACACGCCGAAAACCACTCACGCACCGTACGTCCAAATGCCCCATCGTCGCGCGTCGAACACCGGCCCCGACGCCCGACATCGTATGCCGAGCGCCGCTGCCAATGCCGACAAGTAGTCGAGCAAGTCCCGCTTAGACACGATAGATAACCCGCAGCCCGCCCCTCGCGGGTAGAGAAGAAGGCACTCGACCGCCGGCCGCATCGGACGCCGACGGTCGCCGGCGAGCCTCGGCGCCGGGCGCCAGAGCTTGCCACGAGGAGCAGCTGTTTAGAACTCACCGCACGACACGAAAGCGCCGCTTTGTCTGGCCAATAATCCGCCACGATCGACCACGCCCGCTTCCAGCCGCCGGCGAGTCGCCGCCGCCGGCGCTGAGGACGCCGATAGCGTAGCATGGGACGAGCCCATGCGCGCTACAAGTGTGCCCCTACTATGCGCCAAGACATGACCACCAAAACGAAGTCGCCTCAAGTGCCTTCAACACCTCTACCCTTATATATGCTTTAAAAAAATCCAAGTGACAGACTGCATACGTTTATGCCATAGAATCATAATGGGCGTTCTGTGTGCCAACATGCACCGAAAGGGAACCGATTCGTTCATAAATGACTTAGAAGCGATCAAGGCAACATTTTTATATAAAAACTAATGGGATCACTCATTGGTCAAAACGCTCATAATAGACTTCGCGACTATTCGTCTATGTCTCAAGTTCTTTGTTGGGCGACGTGGACCTAAAAACATCATTTTTCATATTATACATTCTTTGATTTTTAATGTTTTCTTAACAAGTCAAGCACGAGCATGTTCACTTTGCATGTCGGCCATGTCGCCCCATTTTCGCCCCGCCTGCCGGCCTATTTTCGCTGGCCGCCCATGTCGCCGCTACGCCACGGCGTCGCCGACGCTTGGTCGGCGTCGCCGCCTATGTCGCCCCATTTTTGATATGTCGACGCCGCCTATGTTGCTGCCCGCCGCCTATGTTGTTGCCCGTCGGCCCATTTTGGCCTAGCACGTCCGCCTATGTCGCCAGACGCCGAGCTCGCCTGGCCGGCCTATTTTCAGCGCGTCGGCCCATTTTGGCCTAGGACGTCGGCCTATGTCGCTGCCCGTCGGCCTAAGTCGCTGCACGCTTGGCCTATGTCGTCGGCCTATGTCGCTGCACGCTTGGCCTATGTCGCCGCAAGTCGGCTACCGCCACGCCTATGTCGCCGCACGCTTGGCCTATGTCGCCGCCTATGTCGCCCCATTTTGGCTATGTCGACGCCGCCTATGTTGCTGCCCGTAGGCCTATGTTGTTGCCCGCCGGCCCATTTTGGCCTAGCACGCCCGCTTATGTCGCCGCGACGCCGAGCTCGCCTGGCCGCCTATTTTCGCCGCTGCCGCCCATTTTGGCCTAGCACGCCGCCTATGTCGCCGCCACCGCCACGCTGGCCTATGTCGCCGCACGCTTGGTTTGCGTCGCCGCCTATGTCGCCCCATTTTGGCTATGTCGACGCCGCCTATGTTGCCGCCTCGCCGCCTATGTTGTTGCCCGCCGGCCCATTTTGGCCTAGCACGCCGACCTATGTCGCCAGACGCCGAGCTCGCCTGGCCGCCTATTTTCGCTGCCGCCCATTTTGGCCTAGGACGCCGCCTATGTCGCTTGGCCGGCGTCGCCGCTTCGCCGCCTATGTCGCCGCACGCTTGGCCTATGTCGCCGCAAGTCGGCGCCGCCACGGCCTATGTCGCCGCACGCTTGGCCTATGTCGCCGCCTATGTCGCCCATTTTGGCTATGTCGACGCCGCCTATGTTGCCGCCCGCCGCCTATGTTGTTGCCCGCCGGTCCATTTTGGCCTAGCACGCCGACCTATGTCGCCAGTGCGCCTGCCGCCGCCTATTTTCAAGGCCGCCCATTTTGGCCTAGGACGCCGCCTATGTCGCCGCCGCCTAAGTCGCTGCACGCTGGTTTGGCGTCGCCGCCCGTCGGCCTATGTCGCTGCACGCTTGGCCTATGTCGCCGCAAGTCGGCGCCGCTACCGCCTATGTCGCCACGCCGCCGCTATGTCACGCACGCTTGGCCTATGTCGGCCTATGTCGCCCCATTTTGGCTATGTCGTCGTCGGCCTATGTTGCTGCCCGTCGGCCTATGTTGTTGTCCGTCGGTCCATTTTGGCCTAGCACGTCGGCCTATGTCGCTGCACGCTTGGCTTGCCCGTCGGCCTAATTTCAGCGCGTCGGCTCATTTTGTCCTAGGACGTCGCCCTATGTCGCTGCACGCTTGGCTTGCCCGTCGGCCTATTTTCAGCGCGTCGGCTCATTTTGGCCTAGGACGTCGGCCTATGTCGCTGCACGCCTGGCTTGCACGTCGCACTATTTTCAGCGCTGCCGCTCGCTTTGGCCTAGGACGCCGCCTATGTCGCCGCACGCTTGGCTTGCCCGCCGCCTATTTTCAGCTCGTCTGCTCATTTTGGCCTAGGACGTCGACCTATGTCGCTGCACGCTTGGCTTGCCCGTCGGCCTATTTTCAGCGCGTCGGCTCATTTTGGCCTAAGACGTCGGCCTATGTCGCTGCCCGTCGGCCTATGTCGCTGCACGCTTGGCTAGGACGTCGGCCCATTTTGCCTATGTCGACGTCGGCCTATGTTATCGCTTCGCCGGCCTATGTTGTTCGCCGGTCCATTTTGGCCTAGGACGGTATAGATCCGAACACTTAGCGCGATCTCAATGAAGCAACAACTAAACCTCTATTCGAAAGAGCTAGAAATGGAATGGATGGGTGGGGGAGGGACGACCTGAGCGACAGTGCGGACCGATCGATCGTGGCAAAGAAGGCCACTCGCCGCTTACAATACCCCGCCGCAGATTTAAGTCGCTCGCAAAGCGATTCTACCCGCCGATGGAAATTGTACTTCAAGGCAGTCGCCGCGACTCTTCCGCCGCGGCGACTTAGCCAACGACACGTGCCCTTGGGGGCCAGAGGCCCCTACTGCGGGTCGGCAAGCGGACGGCGGGCGCATGCGTCGCTTCTAGCCCGGATTCTGACTTAGAGGCGCTCACCATAATCCAAAGACACTCAGAGCTTCACACATCGCTTTTCAACCAAGCGCGATGACCAATCGTGCGAATCAACCGCTCCTCTCGCATTCAGGTTGAATTACTATCATGATAATCGCCATCGCAGGTAAAACTAACCCGCCTCACGACGGCCTAAACCCACCACGCTCCCTATCGCGGGTGAACAATCCAACACTTGGTGAATTCTGCTTCACAATGATAGGAAGAGCCGACATCGAAGGATCTAAAAGCAACGCCGCTTATGAACGCTTGGTCGCCAAGCCGCTTATCCTCGTGGTAACTTTTCTCGACACCTCTAGCTTCAATTCGGCGTCTAAAGCGATCGTTAGGCCACGCTTTCACTCGCTCAGATTCGTGACCGGAAATCGTAATCAAACGAGCTTTTACCCTTCGCTCCACACGAGATTTCGCTCGCTGAGCTCATCTTAGACACCGCGTTATCTTTTAACAGATGTGCCGCCACAGCCAAACTCCCCACATGACAATGTCTTCCGCCCGGATCGGCCTGCAAAAGCAAGCCTGGTCCAAAAAGAGGGCAAGGCCCCGCCTCCGATTCACTAATAAGTAAAAGAACGTTAAAAGTAGTGGTATTTCACTTTCGCCTTTCGGCTCCCACTTATACTACACCTCTCACGTCATTTCACAAAGTCGGACTAGAGTCAAGGTCCACAGGGTCGTCTTTCCTCACGATTCTCGCCAAGCCCGCTCCTTGGTCGTGGTTTCACTGATAGTAGACAGGATGTTGGGAATCTCGTTAATCCATTCACGCGCCACTAATTAGATGACGAGGCATTTGGCTACCTTAAGAGAGTCATAGTTACTCCCGCCGCTTACCCGCCGCTTGGTTGAATTTCTTCACTTTGACATTCGTGAGCATCGCGTAAATCACATTGCGTAAACATCCGCTGGGACCATCGCAATGCTTTGTTTTAATTAAACAATGGATTCCCTTGTCCGCATTTCAGCTTCGAAGTCGTTGCTCGACGCCCGGAAGGCCCTCAAGGAACTGCTCTCCCCGTCTCGGCCAAGACGCTGGCGACCCGCCTCGCCATGGTTAGCCGAGCAGTCCGCCGACACCGACGGGTTCGGATCGACCCCGTGCTCAAATTTCTCGTGAGCCAATCCTTTTCCCGGTTACGATCCATTTTGCCGACTTCCTTGCCTACATTGTTCCATCGACTGCAGGTCGCTCACCTCGAGACTGATGCGGTTATGAGTACGACCGTGTGGATTCGGTACTGGTCCTCCGGATTTTCGCGGTCACGGAGCGCACCGACACCACGCGACGCGGCGGTGCTCTTCCACCGACCCTACCTCCTACCGAGCCGCTTCAGCGGGCAGTCGTTAAACGTAAAAGATAACTCTTCCCGAGGTTCCCGCCGACGCCTCCGACTTCCTAACGCTGCCGCCAACCGCCACATCCTTGCTCAGAATTTTAACCCGATTCCTTTGAGTACGCGCGAACGCGCTTATCTCACGTGGTTCCCCGACTTTAGGATCGACTAACCCATGTGCAAGTGCCGCTCACATGGAACCTTTCCTCTTCGCCTTCAAAGTTCTCATTTGAATATTTGCTACTACCACCAAGATCTCAGACCGACGGCCGCCCGCCGCTCGCGCCCAAGGTTTTGCAGCGACCGCCGCGCCCTCCTACTCATCTGGGCCTGGCACTTGCCCCGACGGCCGGGTGTAGGTCGCGCGCTTAAGCGCCATCCATTTTCGGGGCTAGTTGATTCGGCAGGTGAGTTGTTACACACTCCTTAGCGGATTTCGACTTCCATGACCACCGTCCGGCTGTCTTAAGCGACCAACACGCTTTGTGGATCTAGGTTAGCGCGCAGCTTGGCACCGTGAACCCGCTTCCGCTCATCCCGCATCGCTAGCTCGCTACCAAAAATGGCCCACTTGGAGCTCTGATTCCGCGGGCGCTGCTCAACAAAGCAGCCGCGCTGGCCCTACCTATTTAAAGTTTGAGAATAGGTCGAGGGCGCTGCGCCTCGAGGCCTCTAATCATTGGCTTTACCCGATAGAACTCGCACGCGAGCTCCAAACCTATCCTAAGGGAAACTTCTGAGGGAACCATTAGACGGCTCGATTAGTCTTTCGCCTCTATACCCAAGTCGATTTAACGATTTGCATCGCCAAGATCGCCGCGGCCTCCACCAGAGTTTCCTCTGGCTTCGCCCCGCTCAGGCATAGTTCACCATCTTTCGGGTCCCGACAGGTATGCTCACACTCGAACCCTTCTCGTAAGATCAAGGTCGGCCGGCGTGCACCCTCGCGGATCCCGCCAATCGCCTTCCTTACGCTTACGGTTTACTTCCGCCCGCTGACTCGCACACATGTCGACTTTGGTCCGTGGTTTCAAGACGGTCGAATGGGAGCCCACAGCCGTCCGAGCGCCGCAGATGCCGGCACGCCGGAGGCGCTACGCTTTCCACAATCGAGGGACGGCGCTCGCGGCGACGAGAGCCCGGCTTTGGCCGCTTCTAATCCACGCTGGTCCGCGCTTCGAAGTCGATCGGGCGACCGGCTTAGTCGCTGCTCCACATCCGACCGGGCGCATCGCCGCCCCCATCCGCTTCCTCCCGACAATTTCAAGCACTTTGACTCTCTTTTCAAAGTCCTTTTCATCTTTCCTCGCAGATTTGTTCGCCATCGCCTCTCGCCCAGATTTAGCCTCGACGGAATTCACCGCCCGACGGGTCAGATTCCCAAACAACCCGACTTCAGAGACTGGCGCGACAGGTCCGGCACAACGGGCTCACTCTTCTCCGCGCTTCTTCCAGTGGACTTGGGCCCGTCCACGAGGACGCTTCTCCAGACTACAATTCGGACGACGGAGCCGCCCGATTCTAAGGCTGGGCTGTTCCCGGTTCGCTCGCCGTTACTAGGGGAATCCTTGTAAGTTTCTTTTCCTCCGCTTATTGATATGCTTAAACTCACGGTAGTCCCGCCGACTGGTCGCGGCTTGAGCGCGAGCGCGCAAAGAGGGTCCGGGAGTCCGAACGCGCGACGGGCCGCGGCACTACGAGAGCTGGGTCACAACCACCACATGCCGCGACGTCCGTCGACGTGGACTCGCATTTAGGCCAGCCGCGAGCCCGGGGGCGCACGGAGGTTACCAGCTTCGCCGCCGCCGCCGGCCCTCGAGCGGGCGCGCGCGCGCGGGGCGACGGATGCGTGACGCCAGTAGACGCGCTCTCGCCGACGGCCGGGCGCAACTTGCGTTCAAAGACTCGATGGTTCACGGGATTCTGCAATTCACACCAAGTATCGTCTTTCGCTACGTTCTTCATCGATGCGAGAGCCGAGATATCCGTTGCCGAGTCGCTTCAGCCAAAGAAGCACGCGCCCTCGCGAGAGGCGCCGCCCTCAATTTATTCCTTACGCTTTCCGCGGGGTTCGTTGTCGCCGCCGCAAGGCCGGACGGAGGGGGAACGCGCGGGCGAGGGCGACCGCCGCTGCCCCCGCTAAAACGTGTTCGCGGGTCGTTCTGATGCGCAGGTGTCGACAATGATCCTTCCGCAGGTTCACCTACGGAAACCTTGTTACGACTTCTCCTTCCTCTAAATGATAAGCTTCAATGGACTTCTCGCGACGTCCCCGGCGGCGAACCGCACGCTTCGCCGCCATCCGAACATTTCACCGGATCATTCCAACGGAAGGAGCGACGGGCGGTGTGTACAAAGCGGCGTGGACGTAGTCAACGCGAGCCGATGACTCGCGCTACTAGGAATTCCTCGCCAAGACCAACAATTGCAATGATCTATCCCCATCACGATGAAATTTCAAAGATTACCCGCCCGCTTCGCCAAGGCTATAAACTCGCTGAATACATCGCAGTAGCGCGCGGCGCCCGTAACATCTAAGCGGCATCACTGCACTGCTATTGCCTCAACTTCCGCGCCTAAAAGGCCGTAGTCCTCTAAGAAGTCGGCCGCGAGGATACCTCCGCATAGCTAGTTAGCAGCCGAGGTCTCGCTCGCTAACGGAATTAACTGCATAAATCGCTTCCACCAACTAAGAAAGTCCATGCACCACAAACCATAGATTCAAGAAATAGCTCTCACCATTAATCCTTACTATGTCCGACTCGTAAGTTTCCGTTGAGTCAAATTAAGCCGCAGTGCTCCACTCCGTGGTGCCCTTCCACAATTCCTTTAAGTTTCAAATTTTGACCATACTTCCCTAACCCAAAAACTTTGATTTCTCATAAGGTGCCATGAGTCCTAAAAGCAACATCCGCCGATCCTCGGCTCGGCATCGCTTATGGTCGAGACTAGACGGTATCCGATCGCCTTCGAGCCCCCACCATTCGTTCTTGATTAATGAAAACATCCTTGGCAAATGCTTTCGCAGTTGTTCGTCTTTCATAACTCCAAGAATTTCACCTCTGACTATGAAATACGAATGCCCCGATCGCCCTCGTTAATCATTACTCCGATCCCGGCGCCAACGTAATAGGACCAAATCCTATAATGTTATCCCATGCTAATGTATACGAGCGTAGGCTTGCTTTGAGCACTCTAATTTCTTCAGTAACAATACGAGGCACGACTCCGCCAATTAAGGCCGTGAGCGCATCGCCGGCAGCAGGACGCAGACGATCGACGCACACCGCGAGGCGGACCGCCGACCCATCCCAAAGTCCAACTACGAGCTTTTTAATCGCAATAACTTAAATATACGCTTATCGAGCCGCCGAATTACCGCGCCGGGCACCGCATTTGCTCCTCCAATGGATCCTCGCAAGGGATTTAGATTGTACTATTCCAATTACTGCACTCAAAGAGCCCAGATTGTTATTTATTGTCACTACCTCCCCGTGTCGATTGGGTAATTTGCGCTACCGCCGCTTCCTTGACGTGGTAGCCGCCGTGCTCCTCTCCTAATCGAACCCTAATTCTCCGTCACCCGTCACCACCATGGTAGGCCACTATCCTACCATCGAAAGTTGATAGGGCAGAAATTTGAATGATGCGTCGCCGGCACGATGGCCGTGCGATCCGGCGAGTTATCATGAATCATCGCAAAGAACGGCAGAGCCCGCGTCGACCTTTTATCTAATAAATGCGTACCTTCCAGAAGTCGGGTTTTGTAGCACGTAATAGCTATAGAATTACTACGGTTATCCGAGTAGTAGATAACATAAAACAAACTAAAACTCATTTAAATAGCCATTAGCAGTTTCACAGTCTGAATTTGTTCATACTTACACATGCATGGATTAATGTTTGAGACAAGCATATGACTACCGGGTGATCAACCGTAGCATCCTCATCGGCGTCGCTGCAAGATTTAACCCGACTCCGCCCAGTGGCGCGCCGGTCGACGCGAGCGCCGACTGCCGTCCGTAGCGAGCGCTGCTCGCTCGGGCGCACAGAGCCGCGAGACCCCATGCCCGCTGCGTTTACCGAATCCGAGGGTCCGAACCGCCCGCCGCGCGCCGCGCCATCGCCCGACCGAGCGAGGACGACGCGGGACGCGAGGGCGGCTTCTGGTTCAGCCCGCACACGGAATGCGAGGGCCGAAAGGCAACCGATTGTACGTCATAATGCCGGGGCATTAGGTATGCAAAGACAGAAACCGACCGAAGCGAGCCCAAGCGCGCCGCTTCTACAATCGAGATGGCACGCGGGCGAGGAGGTCGCTGCTCGAGCAGGGATCCAACCTAACCGCACACGCCGAACACCACTCACGCGCCGGACGTCCAAATGCTCTATCGCCGCTGCTGAACACCGCCCCGACGCCCGACATCAGTATGCCGAGCGCCACGCTAATGCCGACAAGCTGAAGTCAGAGCAAGTCCCGCACGACACGATAGATAACCCGCAGCCCGCCCTGAGGGGGGGTAGAGAAGAAGAAGGCACTCGACCGCCGGCCAGACGGACGCTGACGGTCGCCGGCGAGCCCGGCGCCGGCGCCAGAGCTTGCCACGAGGAGCAGCTGTTTAGAACTCACCGCACGACACGAAAGCGCCGCTTTGTCCTGGCACAATAATCCGCCACGATCGACCACGCCCGCTTCCAGCCGGCGAGTCGCCGCCGGCGCTGAGGACGCCGATAGCGTAGCATGGGACGAGCCCATGCGTGCCACAAGTGTGCCCCCTACTATGCGCCGAAGACATGACCACCAAAAACGAAAGTCGCCCTCAAGTGCCTTCAACACCTCTACCCCCTTATATATGCTTTAAAAAAAAAAATCCAAGTGACAGGACCAGACATGTTTATGCCAGAGAATCATAATGGGCGTTCTGTGTGCCAACATGCACCGAAAGGGAACCGATTCGTTCATAAATGACTTAGAAGCGCCAAGGCAACATTTTTATATAAAAACTAATGGGATCACTCATTGGTCAAAACGCTCATAATAGACTACGCCGACTATTTGGTTCATGTCTCAAGTTCTTTGTTACGACGTGGACCTAAAAACCTCATTTTTCATATTATACATTCTTTGATTGTGAATGTATGCTTAACAAGTCAAGCACGAGCATGTTCACTTTGCATGTCGGCCATGTCGCCCCATTTCGCCCCGCCTGGCCTATTTTCGCTGCCGCCCATGTCGCCGCCGCTGGGCCTATGTCGCCGACGCTTGGCCTATGTCGCCGCCTATGTGGCCCCATTTTGGATATGTCGACGCCGCCTATGTTGCCGCCCGCCGCCTATGTTGTTGCGCCGTCGGCCCATTTTGGCCTAGCACGCCGGCCATGTCGCCGCGACGCCGAGCTCGCCTGGCCGCCTATTTTCGCTGCCGCCCATTTTGGCCTAGGACGCCGCCTATGTCGCTGCCCGCCGCCTAAGTCGCTGCACGCTTGGCCTATGTCGCCGCCCGTCGGCCATGTCGCCGCACGCTTGGCCTATGTCGCCGCAAGTCGGCTACGCCTGGGCCGCCTATGTCGCCGCACGCTTGGCCTATGTCGCCGCCTATGTCGCCCCATTTTGGCTATGTCGACGCCGCCTATGTTGCTGCCCGTAGGCTCATGTTGTTGCCCGCCGGCCCATTTTGGCCTAGCACGCCCGCTTATGTCGCCGCGACGCTCGCCTGCTGCCTATTTTCAGCGCTGCCGCCCATTTTGGCCTAGCACGCCGCCTATGTCGCCGCTGCACGCTGCGTCGGCGCCGCCGCCTATGTCGCCGCACGCTTGGTTTGTCGCCGCCTATGTCGCCCCATTTTGGCTATGTCGACGCCGGCTATGTTGCCGCCTCGCCGCCTATGTTGTTGCCCGCCGGCCCATTTTGGCCTAGCACGCCGACCTATGTCGCCGCACGCCGAGCTCGCCTGGCCGCCTATTTTCGCTGGCCGCCCATTTTGCCTAGGACGCCGCCCATGTCGCCGCCCGCCGCCTAAGTCGCCAGCACGCTTGGCCTATGTCGCCGCTTCGCCGCCTATGTCGCCGCACGCTTGGCCTATGTCGCCGCAAGTCGGCGCTGGGCCGCGGCATGTCGCCGCACGCTTGGCCTATGTCGCCGCCTATGTCGCCCCATTTTGGCTATGTCGACGCCGCCTATGTTGCCGCCCGCCGCCTATGTTGTTGCCCGCCGGTCCATTTTGGCCTAGCACGCCGACCTATGTCGCCGCACGCCGAGCTCGCCTGGCCGCCTATTTTTCAGCTGGCCGCCCATTTTGGCCTAGGACGCCGCTATGTCGCCTAAGTCACGCTGGGCGCTGCCGCCTATGTCGCCGCACGCTTGGCCTATGTCGCCGCAAGTCGGCGCCGCTACCGCCTATGTCGCCGCTGCCGGCTCATGTCGCACGCTGGCCTATGTCGCCGCCTATGTCGCCCCATTTTGGCTATGTCGCCGCCGCCTATGTTGCCGCCCGCCGCCTATGTTGTTGTCCGTCGGTCCATTTTGGCCTAGCACGCCGCCTATGTCGCCGCGACGCTTGGCTTGCCCGCCGCCTAATTTCAGCTGGCCGCTCATTTTGTCCTAGGACGCCGGCCATGTCGCCGCGACGCTTGGCTTGCCCGCCGCCTATTTTCAGCGCTGGCTCATTTTGGCCTAGGACGCCGCCTATGTCGCCGCACGCTTGGCTTGCCCGCCGCCTAATTTCAGCGCCGCTCGCTTTGGCCTAGGACGCCGCCATGTCGCCGCGACGCTTGGCTTGCCCGCCGCCTATTTTCAGCTGGCCGCTCATTTTGGCCTAGGACGCCGACCTATGTCGCCGCACGCTTGGCTTGCCCGCCGCCTATTTTCAGCGCTGGCTCATTTTGGCCTAAGACGCCGCCTATGTCGCTGCCCGCCGCCTATGTCGCCGCACGCTTGGCTAGACGCCGCCCATTTTGCCTATGCGTCGACGCCGCCTATGTTATCGCTTCGCCGCCTATGTTGTTGCTTCGCCGGTCCATTTTGGCCTAGGACGTGTATAGATCCGAACACTTAGCGGCGTATCTCAATGAAGCAACAACTAAACCTCTATTCGAAAGAGCTAGAAATGGAATGGATGGGAGGGGGAGGGAATCGGAGCGACAGCGGTCGATCTCACGATCGCGGGCAAAGAAGGCCACTGCTCGCTTACAATACCCCGTCGCAGATTTAAGTCGCCCGCAGCGATTCTACCCGCCGCCGATGGAAATTGTACTTCAAGGCGCCGCCGCGACTCTTCCGCCGCGCGATTTAGCCAACGACATCGCGTCTCGGGGCCAGAGGCCCTCATCGCTGGTCGGCAAGCGGACGGCGGCGATGCCGCTTCTAGCCCTGATTCTCGACTTAGAGGCGTTTCACCATAATCCAAAGACACTCAGAGCTTCACACATCGCTTTTCAACCAAGCGCCGATGACCAATTGTGCGAATCAACCGCCTCTCGCATTCAGGTTGAATTACTATCATGATAATCGCCATCGCAGGTAAAACTAACTCGCCTCACGACGGCCTAAACCCACCACGCTCCCTATCGTGGGTGAACAATCCAACACTTGGTGAATTCTCGCTTCACAATGATAGGAAGAGCCGACATCGAAGGATCAAAAGCAACGCCGCTTATGAACGCTTGGTCGCCATGCCGCTTATCCCCGTGGTAACTTTTCGACACCTCTAGCTTCAATTCAAGGTCTAAAGGATCGTTAGGCCACGCCACTCGCTCAGATTCGCATCGGAAATCGTAATCAAACGAGCTTTTACCCTTCTGTTCCACACGAGATTTCTGTTCTCGCTGAGCTCATCTTAGGACACCTGCGTTATCTTTTAACAGATGTGCCGCCCCAGCCAAACTCCCCACCTGACAATGTCTTCACTCGATCGGCTCGCAAAGCAAGCCTGGTCCAAAAAGAGGGGCAAAGGCTCCCGCCTCCGATTCACTAATAAGTAAAATAACGTTAAAAGTAGTGGTATTTCACTTTCGCCTTCTGGCCCCACTTATACTACACCTCTCAAGTCATTTCACAAAGTCGACTAGAGTCAAGCTCAACAGGTCTTCTTTCCTCACGATTCTCGCCAAGCCCGCTCCTTGGTCGTGGTTTCACTGATAGTAGATGTGACAGGGAATCTCGTTAATCCATTCATGCGCCACTAATTAGATGACGAGGCATTTGGCTACCTTAAGAGAGTCATAGTTACTCCCGCCGTTTACCCGCGCTGGTTGAATTTCTTCACTTTGACATTCGTGAGCATCGGGCGTAAATCACATTGCGAAACATCCGCTGGGACCATCGCAATGCTTTGTTTTAATTAAACAATGGATTCCCTTGTCCGCACTCAGCCTTCGAAGTCGTCGCTCGACGCCGGAAGGCCCCCGGCGAACTGCTCCTATTGCTCTCGGCCAAGACGCTGGCGACCCGCCTCGCCGCTGAAGCGCCGAGCAGTCCGCCGACAGCCGACGGGTTCGGATCGACCCCGTGCTCACTTCTCGTGAGCCTATCCTTTTCCCGTAGTTACTGATCCATTTTGCCGCCGTCCCGTGCCGACATTGTTGCATCGACTGCAGGTCGCTCACCTCGAGACTGATGCGTTATGAGTACGACCGTGTGGATCGCACTCGGTCCTCCGGATTTTCGCGGTCACGGAGCGCACCGGACACCACGCGACGAGCGGTGCTCTTCCAGCCGCCGACTCTACTCCTACCGAGCCGCTTCAGCGGGCAGTCGTTAAACGTAAAAGATAACTCTTCCCGAGGTTCCCGCCGACGCCTCCGACTTCCTAACGCTGCCGCCAACCGCCACATCCTTGCTCAGAATTTTAACCCGATTCCTTTTCGAGTACGCTACAACGCGCTTATCTCAGGGTTCCTCCGACTTAGGATCGACTAACCCATGTGCAAGTGCCGCTCACATGGAACCTTTCCTCTTCGCCTTCAAAGTTCTCATTTGAATATTTGCTACTACCACCAAGATCTCAGACCGACGGCCGCCCGCCGCTCGCGCTTCAAGGTTTTGCAATGACCGCGCTTCTCCTACTCATCTGGCTCGCACTTGCCCCGACGGCCGGGTGTAGGTCGCGCGCTTAAGCGCCATCCATGTTCGGGGCTATTTGATTCGGCAGGTGAGTTGTTACACACTCCTTAGCGGATTTCGACTTCCATGACCACCGCCCCATTGCCTTAATCGACCAACACCCTTTCAGGATCTAGGTTAGCGCGCAGCTTGGCAATCAGAACCCGGCTTCCGGCTCATCCCGCATCGCCGCTCGCTACCAAAAATGGCCCACTGAGCTCTTGATTCCGCGGGCGCTGCTCAACAAAGCAAACCGCGCCTGGCCCTACCTATTTAAAGTTTGAGAATAGGTCGAGGGCGCCGCGCTACCGAGGCCTCTAATCATTGGCTTTACCCGATAGAACTCGCACGCGAGCTCCAGCCTATCCTAAGGGAAACTTCTGAGGAACCACTACTAGACGGCTCGATTAGTCTTTCGCCTCTATACCCAAGTCGACGAACGATTTGCATCGCCAAGATCGCCATGGCCTCCACCAGAGTTTCTCCGCTTCGCCCCGCCAGCATAGTTCACCATCTTCGGTCCCGACAGTATGCTCACACTCAACCCTTCTCGTAAGATCAAGGTCGGTCGGCGCGTGCACCCTCGCGGATCCCGCCAATCGCCTTCCTTACGCTTACGGTTTACTCGCCCGCTGACTCGCACACATGTCGACTTCTTGGTCCGTGTTTCAAGACGGTCGAATGGGAGCCCACAGCCGTCCGAGCGCCGCAGATGCCGGCACGCCGAGGCGCGCGCTTTCCACAATCGAGGGACGGCGTTCCGCGGCGATCGAGAGCCCGGCTTTGGCCGCTTCTAATCCACGCTGGTCCGCGCTTCGAAGTCGATCGGGCGACCGGCTAGTCGCTGCTCCACATCCGACCGGGCGCATCGCCGCCCTCATCCGCTTCCTCCCGACAATTTCAAGCACTCTTTGACTCTCTTTTCAAAGTCCTTTTCATCTTTCCTCGCAGATTTGTTCGCCATCGGCCTCGCTCAGATTTAGCCTCGACGGAATTCACCGCCCGATTTGGGCCGTGATTCCCAAACAACCCGACTCAGAGATACTGTGGCGCGACAGGTCCGGCACAACGGGCTCACTTCTCCGCGCGCTTCTTCCAGTGGACTTGGGCCCGTCCGCCGCACGAGGACGCCCAGACTACACTGGACGACGGAGCCGCCTGATTCTAAGGCCGGGCTGCTCTGCTCGCCACTGCATTAGGGGAATCCTTGTA
This sequence comes from Przewalskia tangutica, assembly GCA_029844215.1. Taxonomy (NCBI): domain Eukaryota; kingdom Viridiplantae; phylum Streptophyta; class Magnoliopsida; order Solanales; family Solanaceae; genus Przewalskia; species Przewalskia tangutica. The sequence goes on from JAQGDG010000358.1 coordinate 165,514, forward strand.
AGTTTCTTTTCCTCCGCTTATTGATATGCTTAAAATCAGCGAGTAATCCCACCTGACCTGGGGTCGCGGTTGGAGCGCGCGAGCGCAAAGAGGGTCCGGGAGTCCGAACGCGCGACGGCCGCGGTGACTACGGTAGCCGGGTCACAACCACTACATGCCGCGACGCCCGCCGACGTGGACTCGCATTTAGGCCAGCCGCGAGCCCGGGGGCGCACGGCAGGCCAGCATTCGCTTCGCCGCTGGCCCCTCGAGCGGGCGCGCGCGGGGCGACGGATGCGTGACGCCAGCAGACGCGTTTCGCCCGACGGCCGGGCGCAACTTGCGTTCAGAGACTCGATGGTTCACGGATTCTCGCACTACACCAAGTATCGTGATTTCGCCACGCTTCTTCATCGGCGCGAGCCGAGATATCCGCTGCCGAGTCGCTTCGCCAAAGAAGCACGCGCCCTCGCGAGAGGCGCCGCCCTCAATTTATTCCTTACGCGCTTCCGCCGGGTTCGTTGTCGCCGCGCAAGGCCGGGACGGAGGGGGAACGCGCGGGCGAGGGCGACCGCCTCGCGCTGCCCCCGCTAAAACGTGTTCGCTGGTCGTTTCACGCGCAGGTTTCGACAATGATCCTTCCGCAGGTTCACCTACGGAAACCTTGTTACGACTTCTCCTTCCTCTAAATGATAAGGTTCAATGGACTTCTCGCGACGTCGCGGGCAGCGAACCGCCCGCGTCGCCGCGATCCGAACATTTCACCGGATCATTCAATCGGTAGGAGCGACGGGCGGTGTGTACAAAGGGCAGGGACGTAGTCAACGCGAGCTGATGACTCGCGCTTACTAGGAATTCCTCGCCAAGACCAACAATTGCAATGATCTATCCCCATCACGATGAAATTTCAAAGATTACCCGCCCGCTTCGCCAAGGCTATAAACTCGTTGAATACATCGCAGTAGCGCGCGGCGCCCGTAACATCTAAGCGGCATCACGCACTGCTATTGCCTCAACTTCCGCGCCTAAAAGCGCCGTAGTCCTCTAAGAAGTCGGCCGCGAGGATACCTCCGCATAGCTAGTTAGCGCAGTCGAGGTCTCGCTCGCTAACGGAATTAACTGCATAAATCGCTTCCACCAACTAAGAACGCCATGCACCACCACCCCAAGAATCAAGAAAGCGCTCTCACCACAATCCTTACTATGTCCGACTCGTAAGTTTCCGTTGAGTCAAATTAAGCCGCAGGATCAACTCCTTGTGGTGCCCTTCAGTCAATTCCTGTAAGTTTCAGACTTGCGACCATACTCCCCCCGTAACCCAAAAACTTTGATTTCTCATAAGGTGCCGGCGGAGTCCTAAAAGCAACATCCGCCGATCCCTGGTCGGCATCGTTTATGGTTGAGACTAGACGGTATCCGATCGCCTTCGAGCCCCCAACTTTCGCTTTGATTAATGAAAACATCCTTGGCAAATGCTTTCGCAGCTTGTTCGCCTTTCATAAATCCAAGAATTTCACCGACTATGAAATACGAATGCCCCGATCGCCCTCGTTAATCATTACTCCGATCCCGGCGCCAACGAATAGGACCAAATCCTATAATGTTATCCCATGCTAATGTATACGAGCGTAGGCTTGCTTTGAGCACTCTAATTTCTTCAGTAACAAATACGAGGCACGACTCCGCCAATTAAGGCCGTGAGCGCATCGCCGGCAGCAGGACGCAGACGACCGATGCACACCGCGAGGCGGACCGGCCGACCCATCCCAAAGTCCAACTACGAGCTTTTTAACTGCAACAACTTAAATATACGCTATCGAGCCGAATTACCGCTACCGGGCACCGCATTTGCTCCTCCAATGGATCCTCGTTAAGGGATTTAGATTGTACTATTCCAATTACTGCACTCAAAGAGTCTTGATTGTTATTTATTGTCACTACCTCCCGTGTCGATTGGGTAATTTGCGCTACCGCCGCTTTCCTTGACGTGGTAGCCGCCGTGCTCCTCTCCTAATCGAACCCTAATTCTCCGCCACCCGCCACCACCATGGTAGGCCACTATCCTACCATCGAAAGTTGATAGGCGTAAATTTGAATGACGCGCCCGCACGACGGCCGCGCGATCCGCCGAGTTATCATGAATCATCGCAAAGAACGGCAGAGCCCGCCGACCTTTTATCTAATAAATGCGCCCTTCCGTAAGTCGGGTTTGTTGCACGATAGCTCTAGAATTACTACTGCTATCCGAGTAGTAGATACCATCAAACAAACTATAACTGATTTAATGAGCCATTCGCAGCTTCACAATCAATTTGTTCATACTTACACATGCATGGCTTAATCTTTGAGACAAGCATATGACTACCGCAGATCAACCGTAGCATCCTCATCGGCGTCGCCAAGACGAACCCGACTCCGCCCAAAGGGCGCGGCCGGTCGACGCGAGCGACTGCCGTCCGTAGCGAGCGCTGCTCGCTCGGGCAGACAGAGCCGCGAGACCCCATGCCCGCTGCGTTTACCGAATCCGAGGGTCCGAACCGCCCGCCGCGCGCCGCGCCATCGCCCGACCGAGCGAGGACGACGCGGGACGCGAGGGCGGCTTCTGGTTCAGCCCGCACACGGAATGCGAGGCCGAAGGCAACCGACAGACGCTATAATGCCGGGCATTAGGTATGCAAAGACAGAAACCGACCGAAGCGAGCCCAAGCGCGCCGCCTCTACAATCGAGATGGCACGCGGCGAGGAGGTCGCCGCCGAGCAGGGATCCAACCTAACCGCACACGCCGAACACCACTCACGCCAGACGCCCAAATGCTTCTATCGCCGCTGCTGAACACCGTCCCCGACGCCCGACATCGTATGCCGAGCGCCGCTGCCAATGCCGACGTTGCGAGTCAGGAGCAAGTCCCGCTAGACACGATAGATAACCCGCAGCCCGCCCTGTGGGGGGGTAGAGAAGAAGAAGGCACTCGACCTGCCCGGCCGCATCGGACGCTCGACGGGTCGTTTGGCGAGTTCGCGGCGCTGGCGCCAGAGCTTGCCACGAGGAGCAGCTGTTTAGAACTCACCGCACGACACGAAAGCGCCGCCTTGTCCCGTCAATAATCCGCCACGACCGACCACGCCCGCTTCCAGCGCCCGGTGAGTCGTCGCCGTCGGCGTTTTTCGGAGGACGCCGATAGCGTAGCATGGGACGAGCCCATGCGTGCCACAAGTGTGCCCCCTACTATGCGCCGAAGACATGACCACCAAAACGAAAGTCGCCCTCAAGTGCCTTCAACACCTCTACCCCCTTATATATGCGTTAAAAAAATCCAAGTGACAGACTGCATACGTTTATGCCAGAGAATCATAACGGGCGCTCAGGTGCCAAAATGCACCGAAAGGGAACCGATTCGTTCATAAATGACTTAGAAGCGCCAAGGCAACATTTTTATATAAAAAAACTAATGGGGATCACTCATTGGTCAAAACGTTCATAATAGACGGCGCGACTATTTGGTTCATGTCTCAAGTTCTTTGTTGGGCGCATGTGGACTGAAAAACCTCATTTTTCATATTATACATTCTTTGATTGTGAATGTATGCTTAACAAGTCAAGCACGAGCATGTTCACTTTGCATGTCGGCCTATGTCGCCCCATTTCGCCCCGCCTATTTTCGCTGGCCGCCCATGTCGCCGCCGCCATGTCGCCGACGCTGGCCTATGTCGTCGCCGCCTATGTCGCCCCATTTTGATATGTCGACGCCGGCCTATGTTGCTGCCTCGCCGGCCTATGTTGTTGCCCGCCGGCCCATTTTGGCCTAGCACGCCGGGCTTATGTCGCCGCGACGCCGAGCCTCGCCTGGCCGCCTATTTTCAGCGCTGGCCGCCCATTTTGGCCTAGGACGCCGCCTATGTCGCTTCGCCGCCTAAGTCGCTGCACGCTTGGTTGCCTATGTCGCTTCGCCGCCGCCTATGTCGCTGCACGCTTGGCCTATGTCGCTGCCAGTCGGCGCTGCCAGTCGGCCTATGTCGCTGCACGCTTGGCCTATGTCGTCGGCCTATGTCGCCCCATTTTGGCTATGTCGACGTCGGCCTATGTTGGTGCCCGTGGGCCTATGTTGTTGCCCGTCGGCCCATTTTGGTCTAGCACGTCGGCCTATGTCGCTGCACGCCGAGCCTGCCTGTCGGCCTATTTTCGCTGCCGCTGCCCATTTTGGCCTAGCACGCCGCCTATGTCGCCGCTACGCTGGGCCTATGTCGCCGCACGCTTGGCGTCGTCGCCGCCTATGTCGCCCCATTTTGGCTATGTCGACGCCGCCTATGTTGCTGCCCGCCGCCTATGTTGTTGCCCGCCGGCCCATTTTGGCCTAGCACGCCGACCTATGTCGCCAGACGCCGAGCTCGCCTGGCCGCCTATTTTCGCCGCTGGCCGCCCATTTTGGCCTAGGACGCCGGCCTATGTCGCTCGCCGCCTATGTCGCTGCACGCTTGGCCTATGTCGCTGCCCGTCGGCCTATGTCGCT